>JARACY010001260.1:0-62717 GCA_029255725.1 Scrobipalpa atriplicella | reverse complement strand
TCAATTTATCACTTTGTGAGGTTTTCCCTAGTTTGGTTAGGACATTGCAGGCTGAATCACCTGATTGTCCGAGAAGAAAAAGGATTCCGTGCTTCGGAGGGCACGTTAAGCCGTCGGTCCCGGTCGCTGTCATTGATAGTGGTCGTTACACAAACCATGTCAGAGGCCTATTAGCTAAGCTATTAGGCGGTTTAAAAACTCAACACCAGGGTTCATCGAGTCGATCGACTTGATACCCATACGACAGAAGAAGTAGCATCTCTTTTTTTTCGTATACAATAAAAAAAAAACAGTAGCTAACTGTCTGCGTGGCTTGAGACATGGGCTCCCGAGCCGGAGGTCCTGGGGTCGATTCCCAAGGGCGAAACACAAAGTCTTTGTAAGATTTGGCCCAGTTTAAGTAGGATAATGCAGGTTGAATCACTTGATTATATCGGTCGCTATCTTCGATAGTGGTCGTTATACAAACCATATCAAAGGCCTATTTAAGCTGTGTTATTAGGCCCTTTTAAATTCTGCGCAGGTGCGATTTAATATTGTTTGTCTTACCTAACAGTTGAATCCGCTATCGCAAACAGAAAGTTCCCAACTAAAAAGGAAACTCCGTGGATTTTTAAAATGGCGCGCAGTAAAGATGGCTTCTTGCCTTTTTCTGAAAATAAAGAATAGGTGTGTTGACTCGGTGGTTAAAAAAATTCAAAACGTTTATACTTAACCTTTTCACCGCCACTGACGGCTATAGCCGACACAAAGTAGACACAGATTTATGTTATAACTGGCAATTTTAAAACTGTATCGTGTATTTATTTCGCATATTTTATTTTATGTACCTTCTACTTTGATTTATAAACTTTTGCTCTTAGATATGTATTCGATTTGTAATATAAAATAAGAAAAGTCTGATTTGTTTTGAAAATTGGCGTGGCGCTGGTGGCAATTTTTTGTTTGCATTGCTTGGCGGCGAAAAGGTTAAAACTGATGGCTAAAATTTTTCTTCTTTGGGAAAGTTGTTTGGTATCATCAGTAGAACATGACTGTGGTTTAAAGGAAAGTAGTACTTTTTTTACACCCTGTATAAAATTACCTCTTTTGTCTAACTCGTGTTTCCATTTCTGTCCTATAACGTCACCCCGCGGCGCAGCTCGATGCCCGGGCTCGCACCTACAAGAATAACACTTTAATAAACTAGGATTTCAGTAATAATAAAGTAACAATTTCAAAAATGATTACTGATATTAGGCTCAAGAAAAGTTCTATTCCTGGCGGGGGACAATGACTTTGTGTTGTTGATTCTAGTTTGGTTAGGACATTGCAGGCTGATCACCTGATTGTCCAAAAAGTAAGATGATCCATGCTGTCGGATGGGCATGTAAATAGTCGGTCCTGCGCCTGATTTTTCTCTGGTCGTGACAGTCAATCTATCCCATCGGAATAAGAGATTGAAGGAATAAAGAGTGCACTTGTGTGTTGTGCAAACACTTGGGCACTAAAAACTAGTCTCGCGTAGTTGGCCGAGATCTCTGGGAGATTGGCCGCCATCACCAAAAATTTGGGCTGGGAAGACTATTATAATAGGCTTGTTTCCTGGGTGGCTAAAAAAATTTCAAAACGTTTATACTTAAAACTAATGGCTAAAAATATTGTGGGTTTTATTCATCATTTTCAAAAAAATGCCCATTTAAATTTAATAATAGAGTTAAAAATATAGAAGTTGTTGATTTGAGTAGTCAAGTATTTACGAGGAGTCAACGAGGAGTGACGTCATACCTCGCGATTTTCATACAAATAAGCGTTTTTGACATTTCATAAAAAGTTGCTGATTTGACAAGTAGGAAACAAGCGGATTATTACTGACTACCTTCCTGTCAGCGGTGTCACCCGCTGCTAAATAAGTTTACCCGTGGGAATGATGTATTTTCCCGCGCACATAAAAAGTAGCCTATGTTGTTCTAATGGTGAAAGAATTTTTGAAACCGGTCTAGTAGTTTTTGAGCCTCTGTGGTCTAGTGGTCTAAGCTGTGGGCTTACGATCCGGAGGTCCTGGGTTCGATTCCCAGGGGGGAACACAAAGTTGATATTTGTCAATTTATCACTTTGTGGGGTTTTCCCCAGTTTGGTTAGGACATTGCAGGCTGAATCACCTGATTGTCCGAAAAGAAAAAAGATTCCGTGCTTCGGAGGGCACGTTAAGCCGTCGGTCCCGGTCGCTGTCTTTGATAGTGGTCGATACTGAAACCATGTCAGAGGCCTATATAGCTGTGCTACTAGGCGGTTTGAAAACTCTGACACCAGGGTTTATCGGGTCGTTGTTCGACTCAAAAATCCACCCGCTAAGAAGAAGAAGTTTTTGAGTTTATTCGTTACAAACATACACACAAAAATACAAATCATTCCTCTTTATAATATCGCCGACTGAAATCCAGCATTTTTAACAAAAACAAGTTTTGCATTTTACTAACATACATACATATAATCACGCCTTTATCCCTTTTGGGGTAGGCAGAGCAAAGACGACCTAAATAAAAAGGTAATTCCGCCACGTCTGACAAGTTTTGAGGGTTATTATACAGGTGATTATATATATTGCTATAGTGATAGGTTGTCAGTCCATCGCCTAAATTGCAATACACTGAAACCCTCGATTCCCTTAGCTGGTTTTTACAGCATGCACGGGAGGAGATGCAGCTGGCACATTCTATGTTTTTCTATCACTCCCAGTCCAGCATGGAAGTTAAAAGCAAAAATTAATTGGCCCGAAAAAGATTTCATCCTCCATACAAAACGTTCATTCAGTCTACCTACTTGCATGGGAAAGGATTTTTTTTCTTGTTAATTTTTTTGTTATTTGGGATAAAGTTGTTTTGTTATAATTTATTACACATCTCAATACCACTAGCTAGCCAGAGGCATTAAATCTTAATTATGTTCTCTATTCAGGCGGCTAGTTGAAACGAATATTTTAATTACAAGCCCATACAAAATTACAGTTTAGTGTTTCAATACTGGCCTTGAAATTAATTACGTGGCTATGACGCTCGGTGACTGTAAAATTGACCATAATCATTATTTTTAGTTGCAAGATAGACTTCTTCAATGCTGGACTGGGCGCGATAGAAAAACATAGGACGTTCCAAATTCAAATTCAAATATTTTTATTACTCACAAAAATCAAAACACATTAGATTACAATCACATTTATAACAATATGAGAGTAAAAGGTAAGGGACTCAGTATTTTGCTACCATGTTACTCTAGGCAACAGTGGTAGCACTGATTTTCAGCCCTTACCATTTTCGTATAAAATTTGAAACTCTAAAAGCAGAGGGCATTATTTAAAGATAAAACATTAAAAAGTTATACAATAAAATAAATAAAAAATGCTTTAAACAAAAGCCAGCTGCCTTTCCTCCCGGGAAAGCTGTAGAAGTCAGCAAAAAGGATTCGCGGATATCAGTGTATTGTAATTTAGGCGATGGGCTGACAACCTGTCACTACAGCCATATACAGATCTACAACAACCCTCAAAACTTGTCAGACGTGGCGGAACTACCTTTGTTTGAATCCCCATTACCCCATTAGGGATACATGCATGATAGTATGTATGTGTTATTTATAGTTGTATAATATGTTGTATGTCATTTCATAGTCTTATCTAGTTTAGTTGCATAATGTTTCTATGTAAGCTTATCTAATAATAATGAAATGTCACACGTTTTACAACTAAAAACAATGTTAGAGACATCTGTTCTGCTGATAGATATCAAAAAACTTTTTGACTTCCTAGATATTACTCATTAAAGCATGTCAGAGGCCATTGCTAATTGCCGCATTGGCGGCTCGAAAACTGACAACTGGGTTCGCCACTAACCTGGCAAAAGTCTAATCTAGGATTAGGTCTGGTTTCCCTTCTGGGTTGCAGAGGTTAGATGGCAGTCGCTCTGAACGCCAGTACCCACGTCCAATCCCCTTTATTAGGTAGCCGACCCCGAGAAATTCGGGAATAAGGCTAGGGAAATTAGTTATTTAAAAAATTTTACTCAACTGCCTCTTAAAAATTTTCTGACCCAAGTGGTCAAGTTGTAAAAAAATAAGTAGTATTTAATACTTTTAATGTGCTTCTATCTCGTTACCAAAACACCCCCTTTTATTTATTTCATATTTAAGACTCCCATTAGTTTTTTTTTATTTTTTATTTGGCTCATCCCCAAAAGTGTACCTGCCATTTCACTTCTGTAGATCTGCTGTAAGAAATTTATTTTTAGAGATAAGCAGTGCCTGTTATGTCTTTGTTTCCTATGTCCTTTGTATGTCTCTGTGTACAATAAATGGTTAAATAAATAAATAAATAAAATAGTATCATAGCATTTTTCAAATTATTACTTTATTTTACTAAATGTCTAATTTCTTTGTTCCAGACCTCTACACTTAACATGCCTTAATTTAAACCCAGTGACTTAAAACTTAACCAGTACTTAGTACCAGTGATAATTAAAACTTAACCAGTACTTAGTACCAGTGATACTTAAAACTTAACCAGTACTTAGTACCAGTGATATTTAATTATAGTACTTATCACCAAAGTGCCAAGAATTTATATTATAGATCAATTATAATAAATAAGTATACAATATGGATCCGGGATATTTCGATACGGAGAGGAAGCAGAATCCGCGGGAGACTGCTAATCCATTGTCTAAACTATGTTTTTGGTAAGTATTACAATGATCCTTCCATGATGGACTGGGAGTTATAGAAAAACATAGAATGTGCCAGCTGCATCTCCATGCTGCCAGGGTTTCAGTATTGTGATTTAGGCGATGGATGGGCTGACAACCTGTCACTATAGCAATATAATACAGATCCATCTGGAATAACCCTCAAAACTTGTCAAACGTGGCGGAACGACCTTTGTTTAGGTCATTTACGCTCTGACTACCCCATTAGCATCACCCCATCACTTCCTGCGGGTGTCGTAAAAGGCGACTAAGGGATAAATCCAGGGAATGGGCAGCAGCGTTCCCTGTGAATGGAAAACTTCGCGCTCACCAACCCGCCTGCCAAGCGTGGTGAGTATGGCATATACCCCCAATTTTGGGGAGGCCCATGTCCAGCAGTGGACTGTTGTGGCTGATGATGATAATAATTTCAGGTACACTCGACCAATTTTCGTGAAGGGCCGAAAAGGACAGCTAAGCATATCAGACGTATACAGGTAAATAATATGAATGTTAGTAAATTTTCTGGAACATGCTGGACTGGGAGTGATAGAAAAACATAGAATGTGCCAGCTGCATCTCCTCCCGTGCATGCTGTAAAAATCGGCTAAGGGAATCGAGGGTTTCAGTGTATTGAAATTTAGGCGATGGGCTGACAACCTGTCACTATAGCAATATACATAATCACCTGTATAATAAACCTCAAAACTTGTCAGACGTGGCAGAATTACCCTTATTTAGGTCGTTTTTGCTCTGCCTACCCCAATAGGGATAAAGGCGTAATTTATGTATGTATGTTAGTAAAATGCAAAACTTGTTTTTGTTAAAAATGCTGGATTTCAGTCGGCGATATTATAAAGAGGAATGATTTGTATTTTTGTGTGTATGTTTGTAACGAATAAACTCAAAAACTTCTTCTTCTTAGCGGGTGGATTTTTGAGTCGAACAACGACCCGATAAACCCTGGTGTCAGAGTTTTCAAACCGCCTAGTAGCACAGCTATATAGGCCTCTGACATGGTTTCAGTATCGACCACTATCAAAGACAGCGACCGGGACCGACGGCTTAACGTGCCCTCCGAAGCACGGAATCTTTTTTCTTTTCGGACAATCAGGTGATTCAGCCTGCAATGTCCTAACCAAACTGGGGAAAACCCCACAAAGTGATAAATTGACAAATATCAACTTTGTGTTCCCCCCTGGGAATCGAACCCAGGACCTCCGGATCGTAAGCCCACAGCTTAGACCACTAGACCACAGAGGCTCAAAAACTACTAGACCGGTTTCAAAAATTCTTTCACCATTAGAACAACATAGGCTACTTTTTATGTGCGCGGGAAAATACATCATTCCCACGGGTAAACTTATTTAGCAGCGGGTGACACCGCTGACAGGAAGGTAGTCAGTAATAATCCGCTTGTTTCCTACTTGTCAAATCAGCAACTTTTTATGAAATGTCAAAAACGCTTATTTGTATGAAAATCGCGAGGTATGACGTCACTCCTCGTTGACTCCTCGTAAATACTTGACTACTCAAATCAACAACTTCTATATTTTTAACTCTATTATTAAATTTAAATGGGCATTTTTTTGAAAATGATGAATAAAACCCACAATATTTTTAGCCATTAGTTTTAAGTATAAACGTTTTGAAATTTTTTTAGCCACCCAGGAAACAAGCCTATTATAATAGTCTTCCCAGCCCAAATTTTTGGTGATGGCGGCCAATCTCCCAGAGATCTCGGCCAACTACGCGAGACTAGTTTTTAGTGCCCAAGTGTTTGCACAACACACAAGTGCACTCTTTATTCCTTCAATCTCTTATTCCGATGGGATAGATTGACTGTCACGACCAGAGAAAAATCAGGCGCAGGACCGACTATTTACATGCCCATCCGACAGCATGGATCATCTTACTTTTTGGACAATCAGGTGATCAGCCTGCAATGTCCTAACCAAACTAGAATCAACAACACAAAGTCATTGTCCCCCGCCAGGAATAGAACTTTTCTTGAGCCTAATATCAGTAATCATTTTTGAAATTGTTACTTTATTATTACTGAAATCCTAGTTTATTAAAGTGTTATTCTTGTAGGTGCGAGCCCGGGCATCGAGCTGCGCCGCGGGGTGACGTTATAGGACAGAAATGGAAACACGAGTTAGACAAAAGAGGTAATTTTATACAGGGTGTAAAAAAAGTACTACTTTCCTTTAAACCACAGTCATGTTCTACTGATGATACCAAACAACTTTCCCAAAGAAGAAAAATTTTAGCCATCAGTTTTAACCTTTTCGCCGCCAAGCAATGCAAACAAAAAATTGCCACCAGCGCCACGCCAATTTTCAAAACAAATCAGACTTTTCTTATTTTATATTACAAATCGAATACATATCTAAGAGCAAAAGTTTATAAATCAAAGTAGAAGGTACATAAAATAAAATATGCGAAATAAATACACGATACAGTTTTAAAATTGCCAGTTATAACATAAATCTGTGTCTACTTTGTGTCGGCTATAGCCGTCAGTGGCGGTGAAAAGGTTAAGTATAAACGTTTTGAATTTTTTTAACCACCGAGTCAACACACCTATTCTTTATTTTCAGAAAAAGGCAAGAAGCCATCTTTACTGCGCGCCATTTTAAAAATCCACGGAGTTTCCTTTTTAGTTGGGAACTTTCTGTTTGCGATAGCGGATTCAACTGTTAGGTAAGACAAACAATATTAAATCGCACCTGCGCAGAATTTAAAAGGGCCTAATAACACAGCTTAAATAGGCCTTTGATATGGTTTGTATAACGACCACTATCGAAGATAGCGACCGATATAATCAAGTGATTCAACCTGCATTATCCTACTTAAACTGGGCCAAATCTTACAAAGACTTTGTGTTTCGCCCTTGGGAATCGACCCCAGGACCTCCGGCTCGGGAGCCCATGTCTCAAGCCACGCAGACAGTTAGCTACTGTTTTTTTTTTATTGTATACGAAAAAAAAGAGATGCTACTTCTTCTGTCGTATGGGTATCAAGTCGATCGACTCGATGAACCCTGGTGTTGAGTTTTTAAACCGCCTAATAGCTTAGCTAATAGGCCTCTGACATGGTTTGTGTAACGACCACTATCAATGACAGCGACCGGGACCGACGGCTTAACGTGCCCTCCGAAGCACGGAATCCTTTTTCTTCTCGGACAATCAGGTGATTCAGCCTGCAATGTCCTAACCAAACTAGGGAAAACCTCACAAAGTGATAAATTGACAAATATCAACTTTGTGTTCCCCCCCTGGGAATCGAACCCAGGACCTCCGGATCGAGAGCCCATGGCTCAAACCACTAGACCACGGAAGCAGTTAGAGCTACTACTGATAATGTTTTCTTTTTTCAGGTTAACAACACCAATGTGTTTGGAAGGTCTCATTCACTACTTCTCTCCATCTCATTCCGGCGTTTCAACGACAGAGGCCTACTTATATGCTACTGGGGTTGTTGGGTATGATTGTTTATTACTTAATTTACCTTCACGCATACATACATACATACATACATAAATCACGCCTTTATCCCTAATGGGGTAGGCAGAGCGTTAACGACACAAACAAAGGTCGTTACGCCACGTCTGACAAGTTTTGAGGGTTGTTTAAGCTAGATTACAATATATTAAAACCCTCGAATCCCTTAGCTGGTTTTTACAGCATGCCCGGGAGGAGATGCAGCTGGCACATTCTATGTTTTTCTATCGCTCCCAGTCCAGCATGGAAGAAAGAACCTGCATACATACCCACACAATCATGTTCATGTGTGCTGCTCTTGAATCCATACTCCATTCATTATTAAAAAATAATTTTCCCCATACTAAAACGGTCATTGAGTATGGCAGGAATTATTTTTTAATAATGAATGGAGTATAGTATTACAGCCTGGCCTATAAATACCAATCCCACAAGCCAATCCCTATAAAGACGGACAACCGAGTGATCCTATAAGGGTTCCTTTTTACCTTTTGAGGTACGGAACCCTAAAAATGTATTTACATCTATGTTTAAGGTTAATGGCAGTGAGTGCGGCCATGATACATCCAATGCTTCTATGGCTGCTCAATATGAGTATGAAGATACGGGTCGCTTGCTGCTCCCTCATATATCGGAAGGTAAGCCAATAGCATGGTTTATTATACCAGTTGATTTTTTATATCATGTGAAATCAGTTTTTTTTGTTGTTATATAAAATGAAATTATATTTAAAATATTTATAATTATCATACATTACACACCCGTATTTTCATACACGCCATGATGCTTAGCAGGAGGGTTTTTATAATATGCTGCTGCTTTTCCTAGATTATATATATTTATAGTATTTACTTATAATTTTCAATTACTTTTCAGCTACTCCGACTAGATCTAACCGTCGGCGGCAAAGCATCAGAAGGCTTAGCTGGTCACGTGATAAACCTTCTAACCACTGACGCTCAGAGGTTCGACATGGCGTCTTTATTCCTGGTGGATCTGATCAAGACCCCAATAGAGAGTGTGCTGATAGTATACCTCATGTACAGACAGATTGGAGTCGCTACACTCATTGGAGTGGCGTTTCTACTGCTTTTTATACCACTTCAAGGTTAGTCACAAATTTTGTCCTATTATGTCACGATAACAACCTGATCAAGTATTGAATCTAGCAAACCAGGGTCCAATTGGCCATATTTTAAATTTGTGTATATTATTTCAGGTTACCTAGGCAAGATCTCGAGCAAACTCCGACGCAAGACCGCAATAAGAACAGACAATAGAATCCGTCTTATGAATGAAGTCATTCAGAGCATAGAAGCCATCAAGATGTACGCATGGGAGAACGCCTTTGCTAGGATCATTGGGCACGCCAGGAAGTAAGTATACGAGATACGCTGAAAAACATCGGGTGCATTCGCCAACCCTAATGGCATACGAGTAAACTCATATTGGCCGTCCGGGGAAACAAATAGAGCGCGGTGTCTGTTCAAGATGTGATGAGCTAAGGAACTATTTCTTACATTTTACTGAAAATATTTTCATAACTAAGATCTAACATTTGCTTCACCGAAAATTGGTTGGGGGACTAAGATCTAATAATTTCTCCACAGAAAAAGTTAAATGACTAAGGTCTTTCATTTCTCCTCCGTAAATTGGCTAGCGGATTAATATCTAACATTTATTTTCCTTTTTCCAGAAAAGAAATGAACGTTATCAAAAAGATGTCGTGGCTGCGCGCCGTCATGATATCCTGCGTCAAACTGAACACTAAAGTCGCCATATTTTTATCTATCATATCTTTCCTGTCCTTCAAAAACGACCTCACAGCCGCGAAAGTATTTGTCATATTCTCCTACTATGAAATACTGAAGTATACTTTAGTGGACTTCTTGCCTCTGGGTAAGTAATAGAATAAAATATGTTACCAAATTTTAGGGTGTGATCCTATCCATAAAACTGAACAACTTTTTCCAAGGAACATAGTTCGATATATGAAAAAAAATTGTTAGCCTCATACAAATTGACTCAAGTAGCTGGCACTATGCGTATGGGAGAGCCTTTATTTCTTTGTAAGTTGCTTAGTTTCATTAGTAAGTTCATACCCTACCTCAATATAATTAAAGAAATACAAGTCATTATTATACATACATACTATCACGCCTGTACCCCTAATAGGGTAGGCAGAGCGTCATCGACCCAATCAAAGGTCGTGCTGCCACGTCTGACAAGTTTTGAGGTTCACAAACACGTTTTGAGTGGATTTGGCGGTAGTGGTGCGGGTGCATTGCCTGTGCATGTGCATTTATTTGCGGGCAGGCGGGCGGTGCACTTAACAAATTGCATAACTTACCATCGCTTGTGTGGAAGTAGCTATAGTACATTGTTGTCGAGGCATGGAAAACCAGCAATTGACGGACGAGTAGGGATTGAAAACGCAAGTGTACTTAGAAAAACAAAGTTTTGGCATGAAGTCATGGCGTTTTGGACTTTGCTGGACAGTTTTGGCATGGAGGAATGGCGTTTTGTACTTTGACGGAGCGCTTTGTTGTTCGAATTTTGAAAAAGACGAGTTCTATGAAAAAAATAAAAAAGTTTTTTTTTTTAAATTTGAGAAACCGTAAATGTCAAAGTTTGCGTATTGATTTTGCATAAGGAATACGACTATTTTCATGCATGTTTGAGAAAAATATTTTATTGATCTTAATTTGGTTATGATGGACTTCCGCAAAACAACGCCTGATTCTATAAATTACTTCAAATTAATTGAAATAAAATGTCACTCATCTCTTCCATCTAGCTATCACTTTCACTCTGGAAGCCTACGTGAGTGTGAAAAGGATGCAAGAGTTCCTTCTGTTGCCGGAAGTTGATAATCACAGTACAGTGGATCTGATAACGATTGACGATGATTTGAAGAATGTCAAGCAAAATGGGGTGTTTGAGAAAATTGGCAATGGGTAAGTTAAGTATATATTTTTTTTTATTCTGTTTTTGACTCTGGTCTAGGTTAGAGGCGACGATGGAGCGACATTATACTTACTTTTCAGAAGTGTATACAACATGTAACAGAAAGGGTATATGCATCGTGAAATGTGTGAATCTACCCATGAAACTGAACAACTTTCCCTAAGGAACATAGGTCAAAATACGAAGAAAAAAATGACTTCCCATACTAAATGTGCAGTCAGCTGATGCATTTTGTATGAAAGGTAAAATTATTTTTTTTTCGTTTTTCGACCTATGTTCCTTAGGGAAAGTTGTTCAGTTTCATGGGTAGATTCACACATTTCACGATGCATATACCCTTTCTGTTACACGTTGTATAAAAAAAAATCCTTTGGTAATGAAATTCTACCATAGTAAAAAGTACCCTGGAATAAAGTGATGACTATCAATTGCCAAAACTCTAGAAATTCGTATTATTATTCTCGTGGAAATTTTGTCAAAATCCGTCAGTTGTTAGAGCGTCAGGGCGGTACGCCAAAGTTCCTAGGTTCAAAATCGCACTTTATTTTCATGTTTATGATAGTTTTTTACAACTTATGTTAATTTCCTTACTATAAAAAGACCTTTATACTTATAAAACACTCCAAAATCCGCAAAAAAAATCTTAATCTAAATATTAAATCTTCTCAATAATGTTTGTTTGTTTTCCAGTCAACAAACGTACATAAAATCGGACTCAAACCTGGACCCGCG
The DNA here is from genome assembly GCA_029255725.1 of Scrobipalpa atriplicella. Classification (NCBI taxonomy): domain Eukaryota; kingdom Metazoa; phylum Arthropoda; class Insecta; order Lepidoptera; family Gelechiidae; genus Scrobipalpa; species Scrobipalpa atriplicella. Next base: position 50,797 of record JARACY010001260.1, on the reverse strand, counting down.
CAAGCAGGAGCTAGTCACGTTCCGCAACTACAGCGCGTTCTGGAAAAGTGCTGAAGATGAGACCGCGAGCACACCAGCGCTTACTGATATCAATCTTACTGTACGCATACAACTAGCCTTTATAAATAGACATATAGGAATCAGGAAAATGACCAAGAAAACGACCAATCAAGTAACCAAGAAAACGACTAATCAAGTAACCAAGAAAACGACTAATCAAGTAACCAGGTAAACGACCAGTCAAGTAACCAAGAAAACGATCAATCAAGAGACCAAGGTAACCAATCATTATGACCAATCCGCTAGCCAATCAACAAAATAAACTAACAAATGAACCAATCAGAAAACCAAAAGTATAGGTACTGAAATATATTTTAAGCACTATAAATTCATGATTCAGTGTTTACAGCAGTTACAGATACTAAAAGTGCTAAAAGTGGCCGTTTTTCGCAAATTTTCTTTCTGTTACTACCACGAACTATGAATTTCATCTTTATGAGGTTCTAAATTATCTTCTTTGCTTTTACTTCAATCTGATCTACCGGATTTTCGATTAATTGTGTTTTCAGTGAATTATGATTTTTTGACTGATGAGGGCGCCACTTGGCTCAGGGTAGCCCCTTAACCAACTAGTAAAAGCATGTATCAAGTGTATGTAGATTATAATGTTATTTATCGTTCTTTTTTATCTTATCGAGTGTGTTTTTGAGTCTGAGGACGACCCGATGAACCCTGGTGTCAGAGTTTTTTTTTTTAAACCACTAATTATCGTTTTCCAGATAAAACCAGAATCTCTCACCACAATAGTAGGCACAGTGGGTTCCGGCAAATCGACGCTGCTTCAAGCGATGTTGCGAGAACTAAGCGCATCTTCTGGCGAGCTAAAAGTGAATGGGGCGGTGGCTTATGCCGCGCAGGACCCTTGGCTGTTCGACGCTTCTGTAAGTCATAGATTTTTACCCAAAAACGTACATACATACATACATATAATCACGCATCTGTCCCTAGTGGGGTAGGCAGAGCGTAAACGACCTAAACAAAGGTCGTTCCGCCACGTCTGACAAGTTTTGAGGGTTACATTCAGATGATTATGTATATTGCTATAGTGACGGGTTGTCAGCCCATCGCCTAAATTGCAATACACTGAAACCCTCGAATCCCTTAGCTGGTTTTTACAGCATGCCCGGGAAGAGATGCAGCTGGCACATTCTATGTTTTTCTATCGCTCCCAGTCCAACATGGAAGTATTACCCAAAAACCTGTAATGTTAAAGCCTTGAATTGGCAACTAAAAAATAACCAATCACAAAACCCATAAAACTTACTAAACAATTAAGCAAATCACAATCCAACCATCAAGTGATCAACTAATTCTTAAAACCAATCATGTGATCTACAAATCAACCGATTGAAAGATGCTTAAATCAAGATGCTGCACTGATAAGACTTGTAGGAAATGAAAGAAGATACTTGGCATATGATATGACTCGGGTCAAGTATTATCAAAATCCGTCCCGGCAATTTTTTTTTATGGTCACTTTAACATGGTCATTTTCATCGAAACGGATTTTGATAATACTTGACCCGAATCGTATGTCAAGTATTTACTTTCATTTCCTACAAGTCTTATCAGTGTAGTGTCTTGGACCAAGTTCCATACATTTTTTCCCATTGTGCTATTTTTATTTTAGCCTAAAGAGTTACTTTTATCACGCGAAATCAACATAAAATTGAACTTTTTCTATCACTCCCAGTCCAGCATGGAAGATCATGAATAATCTCCATTATTTATGTAAATTCTCCGCTTACCAGGTTCGCCAAAACATCCTGTTCGGTCAAGACATGGACCTCCGTCGCTACAAGCAAGTGATCAAGTGTTGCCAACTTAAGTCAGATTTGGAAATTCTGTCTCATGGAGATAAAACCGTCGTTGGAGAGAGAGGTGAGTTGAAAAAAGTGTCCATATAAAGAAACGTATACCAATGAGCGAATTCGGGGATTGTACGAAACATATTAACTATAATATTATGGTAGAAGACAAAATAGTTATCTAGTACCTAGATTGTTTAATGCTACGTCATGGCTCCTAGGTGATAACAAAGTAACTTAAAAAATAAACTAAAATTAACACTGTTAGAATAATATAGATAAATAATAAAGATATATTCGTAAATGTAGTAAGTTTGCATGTGTATATATGTGTGTGTGTGTGTGTGTGTTTGTGTGTTTACCAATATAGGCATATATATTAAAAATTGTAAATGTAAGGTGCATGATTAGTACTTAGGAGAGCGCTCCCCTCGCCAACAAACTGTTCCAGTTTGGCGAGATATTTGAGTATGTTTTAATGTACCTACCTTTTGAAAAAAGAAAAAGAAAAAACGATGAATGAAATCGAGAAAAAAAGAAGTGAAGGCTGATTTTGAACACAGTTTTTTTTTCGGATAAGTTATTCAGTTTCATGAGCTCATACCAAATAAGCAAATCTTTTTAAACCAGCTTCGAAACAGGACAGTCTTATTCCCATTCTGAAGTCAGCTTCAAAAATGAATTTTTATTTCCCATGTCGAAGCCAACTACGAAATCTGGCTACGAAATAAAGTCGCTTAAGTTCCAGTTCGAAGCCAGCTTCGAAACAGGACAGTTTTGTTCCCATTTTGAAGCCAGCTCCGAAAGGGGATTTTTATTTCCCATACCGAAGCTAGCTACGAAATCTAGCTACGTAATGGAACTAAGGGGTATATTTTCGTGTACTTATTGTAGTATATTGTACACAGGTGCATCATTATCCGGCGGGCAGCGAGCTAGAATATCTCTAGCACGATGCGTGTACCAACATGCTGATGTTTACTTACTGGACGACCCGCTCGCAGCTGTCGATGCTAAGGTATGTCTTCCTTTATCGAGTGCGTACAGGTGGCGCCACAAGAAGACACACAAGTCCTGAAATGGTCCTGGCATGGTAGAAGAAAATAACTACGCCTGGTATGTTCTTCCCGTGATAGCCAAGTGACAGCTGGTTCACGACGTGAAACCAGCTGACGTCATCAAACAGAATTGATAAAAGTATTGCCATTTTTTGAAAATAAATTACCCGAGTATATTGTATTTTTTTACTAACTTACTTCTAAAAAGAAGCGATATTATTGTATAAAGTCAAAATTAATTACTAAATACATTAATAAGACGAAAAATAAATTGTAAGCTAGATGGAGATTAGATTTTATTTATTTACTAACTTCCTTACAGTTTAAACAATGTAATCAAATGGCAGCATTGTTCGTGACGTCAACTGGTCACATACTGGTCCGTCGTCTGGAATTATCCTACTCTTTGTCCGAAGAGAATACCAGGTTTTTTTCTACCATGGGTCCTGGTATCGAAGTTTTTATAGATATTTCCCTTTTATCTATTAACAGGTGGCTCAAGCGATCTACGAAGACTGTATTCGAGGCTTTCTACGCGACAAGGCAACTGTTCTGGTCACTCATCACGTGCAATACGCGAGACAAGCTGACAACGTGTGCGTCATGCGACAAGGCAAAGTGAGTAAGCATATTAAAGAGAGTATGCGTGGTAAAGTGAGTATGTGTGGTGTAGGAAAGTGAGTATGCGTGGCAAAGTGAGTATGTGTGGTGTGGGAAAGTAAGTATACGTGGCAAAGTAAGTATGTGTGTCAAAGTGAGTATGCGTGGTAAAGTGAGTATACGTGTCGAAGTGAGTATGCGTAACAGTGAATATACGTGTCGAAGTGAGTATGTGTAACAGTGAATATGCGTGACAAAGTGAGTATGTGTGGTAAAATGACTATGCGTGTCAAGTGAGTATGCTTATCAAAGTGAGTATTGAGTATGCGTGGCAAAGTGAGTATACGTGTCAAAGTGAGTATGCATGTCAAAGTGACTATGGCCCGTATTTATAAACAGTTCTCAAGTGTGACAGCGAGTTTGAGTTCGTATCAGAAATGTCATTTCAGTACAAAATGACCTGTCAAATCCATACTTTAATATTGATCTCAATCTTGAGATCGCTTTATAAATACGAGCCTATGTGTTTTAAAGTAAGTTTAAGTGCCAAACTTTTGCATTAAAAGTAAAATAATGTTTTTCTTTTCTTTTTTTAGATTGTGGCCCAAGGAACATACCACGATTTGAAGAATGGTGTGGCCGAATTTGAAAAGTTGGTCGAGATGGGGGAGAAGGTCAAAGAAGAGAAGTTGAAAGCCAAAGAGAACCTGGACAGCGTGGTATGTTTATTTATTTATTTATTTAACAATTTATTGTACACACTAAAGAACATAAAATACAAACAAAAAAGAAACAAGACACAACAGGCACTGCTTATCTCTATAAAGAAATTTCTTACAGCAGACCTACAGAAGTGAGATTTGATGCCGAGAAGCGGATATAATGTTGTTTCTCCATCGCCTAAATTTCAATACACTGAAAGCTTCGAATCCCTTAGCTGGTTTTTACAGCATGCTCGGGAGGAGATGCAGCTGGCACATTCTATGTTTTTCTGTAATTCCCAGTCCAGCATGAAAGCAATTCTTCTTTAGTTGACAAATTTTAAGTGTACACTAAATCTCTCAATTTTCAGAGTATTATTTTTCGCAACTTTGAGTACGTAATTTGTTCTACTCTTTGGTCTTAGTACTTCGTACCTATATTATGTTCCTTCATGGCCTTTTGGTATAAAACTTTCTTGCCCTAAGCTAAATATAATATCTTATTCAAATTCTTGTTTTCGTAGGCGCCCTTATTAACTGAACTATCAAGAAACGAATCCTATAATGCAGACATGAAAAGAAGTGTTAGTTAAATGAACTTCTTTATATTAGTGTAGATATATACGTATAGTGCCCTCGATTCCGGCCGCCACATTCTTAACTAATTTTAAGATAGCGCTGTCACTTTCTTTACTTTGACATAAGAACAGGATAGCAAATAAACACATGTGTTTGACGTTCCTAATTTGACATAAGCTGCTTTAAATAAGAACCGAGCATAGAGCATGTTCCTTATTTTACGTTAAATAAGCAATCTAATGTCAAATTTAAGCAATTTAATGTCACATTAGGAATGTCAAAATCATGTGTTATTTGCTATCCTGTTCTTATGTCAAATATAAGAAAGTGACAGCGCTACTAAGAATTAGAATTAGTAACTGGACGGCGTGAATCGAGGCCAGTAAGTATTTTGATTATTGTAGAAGTAGAGTATTGTATTTTTTTGTAATTCAGAACATATTATACCGCCAAGTACTGAACGATTATTTTGTTTTATAATACCTACACTGGGTGTAAGGGACAGCGTCCCGCAAACTTATAGGGGTTGCTCAGTCAACGATACTGAACAACTACCATCAGGAATTTTTTTTCAGGAAATAAAATTAAAAATTTGCTTTTTCATACAAAATGACCACATTGATCAGACAATTTGTATGGAAAAGCAAATTATTTATTTTCATTTCCTGAAAAAAATGCCTGGTGATATGTGTTCAGTATCGTTAACTGAGCAACCTCTATTAGTTTGCGGGACGCTGTCCCTTACACCCGGTATACTGTAAAATGTCTCTGAGTTAAATGATTTGAATTTTAGTATAGTATACAGGGTGTTAATTTAATTGCATGCCATAGCCTAAGGGATGTTTCAGTAACGTATAAGGAGCCCATTAAATATAAAAAAAAAAAACAACCCAAAAAATAAAAAAAGACAAAAGTCGATAGGTATTTATTATGATTCCCAGAGTTGCGCTGTCTCTCGCACTATAACCAATCGCGCGCGACACGCGAGTCGCATCGACCAATGATAGCGACTCGCGCGCGCTCGGTTATAGTGCGAGAGACAGCGCAGGTTTTGGAAACATAATAAATGCCGAATTTAGATTTATTGATTCTTTGAGATGGATTTTTTTTATTTTTTTTTATGGGTTCCTTTAACGTTACTGAAACACCTCCTAAGCTATGGCACGCAATTAAATTAACACCCTGTATACGTATATGTACGTACGTTAGTTACGAATTTGCTCAAAAACTACTGGATCGATTACAAATACTTATACTATTAAATAGTAGTTATACCGGGTGTAAGGGACAGCGTCCCGCAAACTGATAGGGGTTGCTCAGTCAACGATACTGAACACATATCACCAGGATTTTTTTTCAGGAGATGAAAAAAAAATTTTGCTTTTCCATACAAATTGTCTGATCGATGTAGTCATTTTGTATGAAAAAGCAAAATTCTTTTTTCATCTCCTGAAAAAAAAACCTGGTGATATGTGTTCAGTATCGTTGACTGAGCAACCCCTATCAGTTTGCGGGACGCTGTCCCTTACACCCCGTATATAGCTAATATTGAATATTAGAATGCTATGTTCACCCTTACTACACCATAGACTACTATTTACATAAATACATAAAATCACGCCTTTATCCCTAATGGGGTAGGCAGAGCGAAAACGGCCGAAAGGTCATTCCGCCACGTCTGACAGAATTTGAGGGTTATTCCAGATGGATCTGTATATTGCTATAGTGACAGGTTGTCAGCCCATCGCTCAAATTACAATACTGAAACCCTCGATTCCCTTAGCTGACTTTTACAGCATGCCCAGGAGGATATGCAGCTGGCACATTCTATGTTTTTCTATCACTCCCAGTCCAGCATGGAAGCAAAATAAATGAGATAAAACAACTGTTTAACAGGAACACAGCCATAAGCTTCGCTCGCAGCGCTCCATGTCGGAGGCCTCGCAGCTCTCATTTAACCTGGACTTAGACAACAACTTGGACCCTAAATATGAAGGTAATTTTTCAAACACAAATAAATAAATGTCAGCACCAATGGAAAGCCCGAGAGCTTCAATTAGGATGTTGAATGGGTGGCTAAAAAAATTCAATACTTAAAACTGATGGCTAAAATAACTGTGGGTCTCACTCATAATTTGAAAAAAAAAATGCACATTTAGATTTTAATGATCGAGTTAAAAGTATATAAGTTATTGATTTGAGTAGTCAATATTTACTAAAATGTGACGTCATAACTCACTATTTTCATACAAAAAAGCGTTTTTGACATTTCATAAAAAGTTGCTGATTTGACTGGTTGGAAAGTAGCCAATTCCATACAGTCCACACAAAATTGTATCATGTATTTGTATGGAAATTGAAAAAAAAAATCATCACTAAAATTGCGGAAAAGTGGTTTCTTTTAATGGGTAGAAATGAGAGTTTAAGTACTTTTCTTTACACCCTATATAATCAATGTTCTGTCCCGTTACAGGTGAAACCCAGCACAAAGGCTCAGTAGACAACAGTGTTTACGTCTCGTATATAAAAAGTGGTGGCGGAAAACTATCCATGCTATTATTGTTTAGTCTGTTCATATTGGCACAACTGTTCTATAGTGCTACTGATTTCTGGCTGAAGGAATGGTAAGACCCAGTTTATTTATTTATTTATTTTTATCTTTATTGTAAACTTCACAGCACATATTCTTAAATAACAACGCAGATCTTAGAAACTAATATAGCCAGTTACGAAGTTTAACATTTTAAAAACGAAATTTAGGTAGGTTAAGAATGTTTTGAATAAAGTATTAATGTTACCAAATTTTGAAGAAAACCGAAAAAGTGAGAAAAAGAAATACTACAAAAAAAAATTACAAAAAATGATATTTATACAACGTTTAATATAAAGGGTATAATGTACCCAAAAGGATATGAGCCTTTCCATAAAATTGAGTAACTTGCCCTAGGGAATAAAGGTCGAAATACGAAAAAAAAATACTTCTCATACTAAACGCGCTATCAGCTGTTGCATTTTATATGGAAGGTCATTTTTTTTTTCATATAAGGTCTTTTTAAATTAAGCACAAATATTTTAAGGGTGGATTTCTATCATGAAACTGAACAACTTTCCCCAAGGAACATAGGTCGAAATATGAAAAAAAAATTAGCCTTCCCATATAAATGGTGTCAGCGGCCGGAGTCAATTTTTATGAGGGGGGGGGGGGGGCAATTTTTTTTTTCATCGTTTGGACCGACGGCTTAACGTGCCCTCTGAAGCACGGAATCCTTTTTCTTTTCGGACAATCAGGTGATTCAGCCTGCAATGTCCTAACCAAACTGGGGAAAACTTCACAAAGTCATCTTTGTGTTTCCCTTCTGGGAATCGAACCCAGGACCTCCGGATCGAGAGTCCATGGCTCAGACCACTAGACCAAGGAGGCAGTTAATCTGTTCGCTATAGAGGCATTTTGATTTATTGAATACTAGCGGACCCGGCAGACTTCGTCCAGCCCAAAAAAACAACTTTTCCCGTGGGAATGACATACTTTCCCATGGTAAAAGTCAGTTAAAAACCTTCCTCATGAATCACTCTATTTATTTAAAAAAACGCATCAAAATCCGTAGCGTAGTTTTAAAGCTCTAAGCATACATACAGACAGAGGGAAGCGACTTTGTTTTATACTATGTAAGGAAACTTTGTGTATTGCATTCCAGGGTCAATATCGAAGAAGAAAACAGCGCACTGAAAATCGCTGCCAAAAATACCACAATACCGCCTCCCGGTAAGAAATTGATTAACAGTCCTGACTATAATAGTTGTACAGGGTGTAACATAAAGGGTATATGCATCGTGAAATGTGTGAATCTACCCATGAAACTGAACAACTTTCCCTAAGGAACATAGGTCGAAAAACGAAAAAAAAGTTTTGACTTCCCATACTAAATATGCTATCAGCTGATGCATTTTGTATGAAGGGTCACAATTTTTTTTTTCGTTTTTCGACCTATGTTTGAAATCCGGGCAAGCCCTTCTTTGGACGTTTTTAAGATAAGAGTTAAGGAGCATTATCCTCATAAATATATCCTTAAGTCGTATTATTATATGTATATACGGGGTGTAAGGGACAGCGTCCCGTAAACTTATAGGGGTTGCTCAGTTAATGAAACTAAACAACTACCACCAGGATTTTTTTTCAGGAAATGAAAAAAGAATTGCTTTTTCATACAAAATGAACACATCGATCAGACAATTTGTATAAATATTTATATTTATAAAAAAATTCTTCTTTGTCACTATCACATATTTCTAGGCTATAAATAAACTCAAAATAAATAATTTCCAACGAAATTAACATTACTCTATGATAGTAGATAAAGGGTTTTTTAATAACTCTTGTTATTTAAAATAACCAATTTATAATAACACTTTCAGAACTAGAAACTCTGCCAAGCAACAAATTAGGCCTCACCCGGGGTCAATGCGTGGGTCTATACGCGGGTCTGATCATCACCTGCGCTATATTCACCTGGAACAAGCTGATCGTGTTCTACAACACCTGCATTAAGGCTTCTCGAAGGATGCATGACGCCATGTTCAGGTAAACTACTGCTGGAATATATAGAATGAGGTTATTGGTTACTTTCAGACTTGGACACAAGACCTGACGACATTGCACGCTATAGATCGGACTTCTATGCTAGACTGGGAGTGATGGAAAAACATAGAATGTGCCAGCTGCATCTCCTCCCGTGCATGCTGTAAAAATCAGCTAAGGGAATCGAGGGTTTCAGTGTATTGCACTTTAGGCGATGGGCTGACAACCCGTCACTATAGCAATATACATAAATTATCATCTGTATTAGCCCTCGAAACTTGTCAGACATGGCGGAACAACCTATGTTTAGGTCGTTTTTGCTCTGCCTACCCCATTAGGGATAAAGGCGTGATTTTATGTATGTATGTATGTATGTATGTAGATCGGAGCAGCGAGCGCGATATTATCATGTTATCATCATCATCATCTTCCTAGCCTTTTTCCCGTATTTCACGGGGTCGGCTACCTAATCTAGGTGATTGAATGAGGGTACTGGTTTTTACACAGAGCGACTGCCATCTGACCTCCGCAACCCAGAAGGGAAACTAGACCCAATCCTAGATTAGGTTACACACAACCTTTGAATTTCTTCGTAGGTGTGTGTAGGTTTCCTCACGATATTTTCCTTCACCGTAAAAGCGCCGAATAAACGTACATATGAAATTCGAAAACCGAAAAACACATTGGTACGTGGTGGGATTCGAACCACGACCTCCTGCACAGAAGGCCGCGGCCCTATCCACTACACCATCCGGGCTTCTTATCTACCGAAGTAATTAAATTATATCGCGAGCGTAACGAGCAAGAGATATCATGGTATCAACGGAAGGGTAATAAGGTTATTAGGTTATAAGGTCATTAGGTTGGCTGGAAGAGATCTCTTATAGAGATAAGCTCGCCTATTGTTTTAATTTTAAGTTTGATTGTATGTTTAATTCTTAAAACAATAAAGAATATAAAAGGGTATTAACCTGTATGTATGAAAGCAATGCCAAATGTTTGTTTGCGCTGTTTAATTTTTGTTTATATATATCTTCCATGCTGGACTGGGAGTGATAGAAAAACATAGAATGTTCCAGCTGCATCTCTTCCCGGGCATGCTGTAAAAATCAGCTAAGGGATTTGAGGGTGTATTGTAATTTTGGCGATGGGCTGACAACCTGTCACTATAGCAATATACAGATCAATTTGGAATAACCCTCAAAACTTGTCAGTCGTGGCGGAACGACCTTTGTTTAGGTCGTTTACGTTCTGCCTACCCCATTAGGGATAAAGGCGTGAATATATGTATGTATGTAGTTTTTGTTTATGGCTATACGGGGTGTAAGGGACAGCGTCCCGCAAACTGATAGGGGTTGCTCAGTCAACGATACTGAACACATATCACCAGGATTGTCTTTCAGGAAATGTAAAAAAAAATTTGCTTTTCCATACAAATTGTCTGATCAATGTGGTCATTTTGTATGAAAAAGCAAATTTTTATTTTCATTTCCTAAAAAAAATTTCTGGTGGTAGTTGTTCAGTATCGTTGACTGAGCAACCCCTATAAGTTTGCGGGACGCTGTCCCTTACACCCCGTATTAAAAGAACTGTGAATTTGTTTCCCTGCAGAGGCGTGACGAATGCCCCGATGTGGTTCTACCACCACAACCCCTCGGGACGCATCCTCAATAGGTTCTCTAAGGACATGGGCCAGGTGGACACCTTGCTGCCGGTCGCTCTGATCGACTGTCTCGGGGTGAGTCTCGCGCTTACGTCGCGGCCCGTATTTATAATCAGCTCTCAAGAGTGACAGCGAGTTTGAGTTCGTATCAGAAACGTCATTCCGAAACAAAATGACCTGTCAAATCCGCACTCAATATTGCTCTCAATCTTGAGATGGCTTTATAAATACGAGCCTGTCGCAGAATGTCCCTCCGCAAAATTTCTCTTGGTCGCAAAATGTGCCTTTCACAAAGTATCTCTTTCGAAAAATGTCCCTTTTACAAAATTCCTCTTTTCACAAAATGTCCCCTTTCGCAAAATGTTCCTTTTATATAAATTTAGTTGAAAAAGTAGGGCTACTAAAAAGACTTAGAAAAAATTCAAAGGGACATTTTACGAAAGAGACTTTATGAGAAAGGGTCAATTTTGGGACCTTTTGCGACGATACCAGTCTCGTCTCTTTCGCATAATGTCCCTTCGCGAAATGTCCCTTTTAAAAAAAAACACGAGCACACTCATAGCCCCCACTAGGATTCCCTGTATCGGGGTGCCATGGACATACACAGAAACAACCATAAAGAACACCCAGACCCAGAAACAGACATTTAAATTCATCATTCAAATGCCTGTCCCGGCCGGGAATCGAACCCGGGACCCTCTGCGTAGCAGGCAGATGCACCGCCAACTAGGCTGTGCGGGCCGTCGCCGCCGTCGTTTTCATAGTGCCTATTTATTGTAATGAAGAATGTTACTTACAGTTCTTCCTGGAAGTGATCGCTATACTAATAGTGGTGTGCCTGGTGAACTGGTGGCTGTTGGTCCCCACCGCGGTGATGGCGGCTCTACTGTTTATGCTGAGAAACCTCTTCTTGAACACTAGTCGGGAATTGAAGAGGATTGAAGCCATTGGTAAGTGATTTATTTATAAACTTTCATGCTGAAATGAGATTGATAGAAAAACATAGAATGTGCCAGCTGCATCTCCTCCACCAGCCAAGGGAATCCAGGGTTTAGTGTATTTAGGCGATGGGCTGACAACCCGTCAGCGTCACTATTGCAATATAGATACCTAATCATCTGTAATAACCCTCAAAACTTGTCAGACGTGGCGAAATGACCACTTTGACAATTTAAGTCATTATTGCTCTGCCTACCCCATTAGGGATAAAGGCGTGATTTTACGTATGTAGTTTTTTTTTTTTTAATTTTTCATAATTTGTTCCAGCACGCAGTCAATCATTAAACCACTGTGCAGCTACGGTGTCCGGCCTAACCACTATACGAGCAGCGGGTGACCAACAGCGCACTATTGCTAGGGAGTTCGACAAACTACAGGATTTACATTCGTCGTCTTGGGCCCTAGTGCTTAATACGAACAGGTATAGTCCAATAAAAACAGATATAGTCCAATACTAACATACATGGTTCAATACTAACAAGAAGAACAAAAATAGTCCAATTCTCACATATATAGTCCAATACTAACAGATATAGTCCAATACTAACATACATGGTTCAATACTAACAAGAAGAAGAACAAAAATAGTCCAATTCTCACATATATAGTACAATACTAACAGATATAGTCCAATACTAACATACATGGTTTAATACTAACAAGAAGAAGAACAAAAATAGTCCAATTCTCACATATATAGTCCAATACTAACAGATATAGACCAATACTAACAGATATAGTCCAATACTAACATACATGGTTTAATACTAACAAGAAGAAGAACAAAAATAGTCCAATTCTCACATATATAGTCCAATACTAACAGATATAGTCCAATACTAACATACATGGTTCAATACTAACAAGAAGAAGAACAAAAATAGTCCAATTCTCACATATATAGTCCAATACTAACAGATATAGTCCAATACTAACATACATGGTTCAATACTAACAAGAAGAAGAACAAAAATAGTCCAATTCTCACAATGCTAAGAGATATAGTCCAATACTAACAGATATAGTTCAAAACTAGCACAGATATAGTCAAATACTAAATTCATTTGTCCACAGAGCGTTCGGTTTCTGGATGGACATGTGTTGCTGCGTGTATCTCGGTTTAGTTACGTTCAGCTTTTTCCTGTTTTCCACCGCAGGTAATTATTTTTGAAGTGAGAACTTCTTTAGAGGCGTTGTGCACTGTTTGGGATGGGTAATAAATGTTAAACTCGCGTCAAATCAGTGCTCCTGACCTCTGGTTACATACAAATTGTATGCAAACAGAGGCCAAGTAAAATGGCCGATCCGCGTCATCCAGAGTTAGAGTTGCATTTTAGAAACCAACGAGCGCCATCTGTTGAAACATGGAAAGAAAATGAGTTTTTTTTTACTTTTTTATTATTCTGGGATTCAGGTAAGGTTTCGATCTAGTCTACCGTTAATGATCATGTTCTCACTTCTGCCGGCATTTCCGGTGTTTTTTTTATTTATTTTTTCATTTTAAGTACTAAGGTTTAGTATGAGTTATGAAAATTATGTAATAAAATTATGTTACAGATTCAATAGGAGGCAATGTGGGTCTAGCTATCACGCAGGTGATAGGGCTCGTTGGAATGTGTCAATATGGAATGAGACAGACAGCTGAAGTGGAAAACCAGATGACTTCTGTAAGTAAAACCCTTTTTCCTATTGGGCACCTAACTGCCTCCGTGGTCTTGTGGTCTGAGCCATGGGCTCCCGATCCGAAGGTCTTGTATAATAATAAAAATAATATAATAAAAGTTCACGACGAATTGAGAACCGCCTCCTTTTGGAAGTCGGTTAAAAAACAGAAAACAATTTCAAATTGAAATACAAAATGTCAAACTATAAACAGAGTCAGTTAAAATGTTAATCGAATAAAATAAAATTAAAATCTACTAAACTATTAATGGGTACAATGTCATTGACCTCGATTCTCGCCGTCCAGTTACTTATTCTAATTCTTAGTAGCGCTGTCACTTTCTTATATTTGACATAAGAACAGGATAGCAAATAAACACATGACTTTGACATTCCTAATCTGACATTAAATTGCTTAAATTTGACATTAAGTAGATTGCTTATTTAACGTAAAATAAGGAACATGCTCTATGCTCGGTTCTTATTTAAAGCAGCTTATGTCAAATTAGGAACGTCAAACACATGTGTTTATTTGCTATCCTGTTCTTATGTAAAAGTAAAGAAAGTGACAGCGCTATCTTAATAACACGGTGCTGCCCGCCAGTTCTCTTCGTTTGGCTTGAACTTGGCTTAGTTAAGAATGTGGCGGCCAGAATCGAGGGCAATGTCATTATGTAAATTTAAAGTCAGTATACGAAACGTTTCGATATTAAACTTCATTAGTTTTAGTGACTAAATTTAGTTCTTTGCTTAACACTTTTTAATTTATAATTGCTGTAACAAAACAGATCAATAATTGTCTGGAAGAAAAAAGATTCCGTGCTTCGGAGGGCACATTAAGAAGCCCCGGTCGCTGTCATATTCATATTCTATTGTCTTGATTATCAGGTGGAAAGAATCCTTGAATATACCAACTTGCCTGCGGAGAAGCCGGTGGAAGCTGATGTCAAGGCCCTCAAAGCCAACCATCCATCTATCGACATTGACAAATGGCCTAGCAAAGGTAAGGATCTTTATAGCGTAGGTACTAGTTTTATGTACTTTATTTGCAGGTTATTAAATTATTATAGTTTTTTTTCATGCTGTACTGGGAGCGATAGAAAAACATAGAATGTGCCTCCCGGGCATGCTGTAAAAACCAGCTAAGGGATTCGAGGGTTTCAGGGTATTGCAATTTAGGCGATGGGCTGACAACCTGTCACTATAGCAATATACAGATCTATCTGGAATAACCCTCAAAACCTGTCAGACGTAGCAGAAAGACCTTTGTTTAGGTTGTTTATGCTCTGCCTACCCCATTAGGGATAAAGGCGTGATTATATTTAATTTCCTTAAAAAAATCCCAGTGATAGTTGTTCAGTTTGGTAATAATTATTTTTCATAATCATTTTTCGAATGTAAAATTACGCTTAATTAGAGGGTATAGTTTTATTAGGTCCAATTGATTGCATTTTAAAAATATCTTACATTATTCCTCAGGTGAAATTATCTTCGAAGACGTCTACCTAGAATACGAACGGCCTCCAAAGAAAGACCAGATCGTACCCACAATGGCTGAAGCGATGAAAATCGAGGAACCAAACTACGCCATAAAGGGTGTTAACTTTACTGTGAATCCCGCTGAGAAGGTCGCCGTAGTGGGAAGAACTGGCGCTGGGAAAAGTTCGCTTATAGCTGCGCTATTTAGGTAACATCAGCCTGTAGAAACTCCATAGTAAAAAGTTTTGTGATGTTTTGTATGAAAACGATTCCTCATTGTTAGAGAATAGGAACCAAACTCTTGAAAAAAATGAATCCCGATTTTAGTATGGAAGTGCCGACTCTTAAACGTAGTGATTTTATATCCTCTTTGGGTAACATATGTACCAATGATCAATGTTCCTAATACATACATACATAAATAAAATCACGCCTTTATCCCTAATGGGGTAGGCAGAGCAAAATCGACCTAAAAATAGGTCCTTCCGCCACGTCTGACAAGTTTTGAGGGTTAATACAGATGATAATTATGTATATTACCATAGTGACGGGTTGTCAGCCCATCGCCTAAATTGCAATACACTGAAACCCTAGATTCCCTTAGCTGATTTTTACAGCATGCACGGGAGGAGATGCAGCTGGCACATTCTATGTTTTTCTATCACTCCCAGTCCAGAATGGAAGTAATAAGTACTTCCATGTTCCTAATACTGTTGCTAATTTAAATTACAAACTTATGTATACTTGAGTTCAATCTGACCTGTGTTCTTTCACCTTCTATCCTCTATACCTTTGACTTAGGGTGGACTTAAAAACAGCCTGGCTGTGTCCACACCCTTTTCCACTGTTTTACCTACTCTGAGCCTACCTGACTGTTTATTTGTTATTTTATGTTTATATGCGTCTATAGTCTCTGTAATTTGTTTTTGTGGAAATAAAGTAATTTGTATTTGTATTTAACATGACAGAACAGCATTGTGACGTAACGGAAATTCGACAAAACTGAACGCTAAAGAAACAGGATTATTAGCGGGAAACTGACGATAAAAAATTTGACAAAATGAGAATTTACTTAAACGTGCTTTGTCGTACTAAGAATTAAATGAAACTGGACTTTAGCGTACTTATTTATTTATCGTATGGCATTATTAATTATGATTTCTCAAGTCATTTATGTATGTATCAAGGCGTACTTACTAGGATTTATATTTAAACTAGCGGACCCGGCAGACTTCGTCCAGCCCAGAAAAACAACTTTTCCCGTGGGAATGACATACTTTCCCGTGGTAAAAGTCAGTTAAAAACCTTCCTCATGAATCACTCTATTTATTAAAAAAAAACGCATCATAATCCGTAACCTAGTTTTAAAGATCTAAGCATACATACATACAGACATACAGACAGAGGGAAGCGCCTTTGTTTTATACTATGTAAGGATTTAAAATAAGATCACAGTACGGTAGAGGGCCTAAATGTTCAAGTAAACGGTTAAATCCAATTTCCTATTTTTACAGGCTGAGCAAAATCTTAGGAAAAATCACTGTCGACGGCCTAAACGCCAATGATACCGGTCTACGTCTATGGCGCTCCAGACTTTGCGCTTTACCACAAAGACCTGCGCTATTTGCTGCATCTTTGCGAGACAATTTAGATCCTGAGTCGAAGTATAGCGACGCACAGATTCACGCTGCTTTGCAACAGGTCAGTAATAAACGTGTTGTGTTAGAAAACTATGGGGTTATATCAGAAATAGATTATTTAGAGACGGGTTATATCAGAAATAGATGGGTTAGATAAACAATAGATGGGTTATATGAGCGAGATAACTATTCATAATGAGCAAGAGACTGTATAGCGATGCGCAGATTCACGCTGCATTGCAACAGGTCAGTGATAAGCGGGTTATATCCGAATAAGATGGGTAACATCAGCAAGAGACAGGTTTATCAGAAAAAGATAGGTTATTTTAGTAAGAGACGTGTTATATTATATCAGAAAAAATGGGTTATTTATTTTAGCAAGAGACGGGTTATATTATATCATAAAAATATGGGTTATTTTAGCAAAAGACGGGTTATATCAGAAAGAGATGGGTTATTTTAGCAAGAGACGGGTTATATCAGAAAAAGATGGATAATTTTAGCAAGAGACTGGTTACATCAGAAAAAGATGGGTTATTTTATCAAGAGACGGGTTATATATCTGAAAATGATGGGTTATTTTAGTAAGAGACGTGTTATATCAGAAAAAGATGGGTTATTTTAGCAAGAGACTGGTTATATCAGAAAAAGATGGGCTGTTTTAGCAAGAGACGGCTTATATCAGAAAAAGATGGGTTATTTTAGCAAGAGACGTGTTATATCAGAAAAAGATGGGTTATTTTAGCAAGAGACGGGTTATATCAGAAAAAGATGGATTATTTTAGCAAAAGACGGGTTATATCAGAAAAGGTGGGTTATTTTAGTAAGAGACGGGTTATATCAGAAAAAGATGGGTTATTTTAGCAAAAGACGGGTTATATCAGAAATAGACGGATACACTGCGAGACAACAGTTTTGAAACGGAACTAAAATTATTTCAACCGGTATCACCTAATTTTTCATACAAAATAATCAATGTGTTGCCATAAAAAACCTGCCCGGGCGAATTTTTGTCTACTCTTTTGTGTCGGGGTATACAACGTGTAACAGAAAGGGTATACGCATCGAGAAATGTGTGAATCTACCCATGAAACTGAACAACTTTCTCTAAGAAACATAGGTCGAAAAACGAAAACAAAATTTGACCTTCCATACAAAATGCATCCGCTGATAGCGCATTTAGTATGGGAAGTCAAAACTTTTTCAAAACTCGGTTATACAATAAATATTGTTAGTGAATTCGAAACTTGTAATTTTCGAAGTAAACCATTTCGGGATAGTAAACCAATGGAACATAATCAACATGAATATCTCCTCACCACCAGGTGGAACTCCAAGACATGGTATCAGCATTACCGGCTGGTCTCAGCACTAAAGTCGGCGACGGTGGAGGAAACCTGTCATCTGGTCAAAGACAACTGGTTTGCCTTGCACGAGCCGCGCTTGCTGGATGCTCCGTATTAGTTCTTGATGAAGCTACGGCTAATGTTGATACTGAGTAAGTAGCATGAATATTACTTCACAAACATTTTTTTTTTTAGGGGTTAATATTTAAGTCAGTTGGCCAAGTGATGAAGGATGGGAAAAAGGTAGCTACCCGCCTGGTCGAGTATTTGTTTGGAACTTATATATCTGCAGATTGCTGAGAAAACTTCGATACCGCGTTTCAGAACTTGTGTTACTTGATGTGGCGCCATCTATTGGCTACACTGTAATTTTTAAGGTCGTCATAACATTATTTTCTTATTGGTGCTGTAATTTTAAAGTTTCAATTTGTTTGGCATAACGAGAATTTGACGATACCGGAAGTCTTCTTAACAAGAATTTAATTAAACCTTATGCCTGTATTTCAGAACAGATAAACACATACAAGAGACAATTCGTCGCAAGTTTGCAGACTCAACGGTATTGACAATCGCACACAGACTCAATACAGTTATGGATTACGACCGAGTCATTGTTATGGATAAGTAAGTACATTGTGGTGAAGAGGATTTTATGTAATTTTATGTCACCATTGCTATGGATGGATAGTCCAGAAATGGACATATTAAGAAAATAATATTCTAAGAAATGGGCATTTGAAAAAAAATACTTTCCGGGAAACTGAAATTGTGAGAAAAGAAAATTATGAGCTGAGGTGTTTTAATGTTTTGTTGTACGTAATAGGGGCCGTGTGGTGGAGAGCGGTCATCCGTTCGAGTTGCTTAACGGTCAGCGCGGCAGTGAGGTGCCACCAAGATCAACACGGTCAATCCTGAAGGGACAGACTGTGAGTTAACCACGAGTAAACATTTCGTTTCAAGGGAAAAATTTTTAGTAAACACTTTCTCAAGGTACAAATTGTGAACATAACTTTAAATAAACTATTTATTTCAGGGTACAGATCTACATATATGCTAAACACTTTTTCAAAACACAAAACGCGACTAAAATTACTATTTTTAAGTCTCTTCTCTTCGCTTTATAATATAATAATAATAATAATTCTTTATTTCAGGCAATAAACCCATAAAAAAAGTTAAAAATGAACAATTTTACAATAAAATAAAATAAAAATAAAAAATAAAATAAAACAATAATTACATAAAATATGTATAATTAAAATTATAAACTTAATATAATCACAGCAGATAGAACCCACTGTGGTTATTATTTTATGTTTGGGTTAATATATAATATGATCATGTTTAAATTTAGAAATTAGATAATGTTATAATTTAGAAATGTTTCTCATGTCCAGATACAGGCACCGTTAGCAATCCCAGAGGGCTCATTGGTCACGTCACACGAGCGCGCACGCACATACTCCAATAGGTAAGATAACAGTGTGACAAACACTCCAACTGTTCAGCTCCATAAGTCACTGTGTTTAGCCCTTATGCATATCATAATCTTGGACGAAACAACCTCTGGACGCGAAACGATGACGTTTTACTCCTTACCCCTCTAAACCGACACATTGAAATTTTGCCAAAGTAAACAAACTACAACGTCAGTGTGACTTCAAATTCAGGAGTTCAAACAATATTTTAGCCATTAGTTTTAAGTAGTTGAATTTTTTTAGCCACCAAGTCAACACGCCTATTATTAAGAATTTAATTTCTCTTTTATTAATTTTTTCCTATGTGTGTGGCCATAGACGCAAATAATTTAGAATTCATTACTTACAGGTCCGAAGTCAGTGATGAGGCATCAGGCGGAATGTTCAAGGCACTTGTAGAACAAACGGGGCCTGAAACTGCTAGGATATTATATCAGATGGCAGAAGAGGTAAATACGCACAATTTTATTATAAACAGCTTCCATGCTGGACTGGGAGCAATAGAAAAACATAGAATGTGTCAGCTGCATCTCCTCCCGGGCATGCTGTAAAAACCAGCTAAGGGATTTTAGGGTTTCAGTCTATTGTAATTTAGGCGATTGGCTGACAACCTGTCACTACGGCAATATACAGATCTATCTTAAAAAACCCTTAAAACTTGTCAGACGAGGCGTCCGTCCTTTGTTTAGGTCGTTGACGCTCTGCCTACCCCATTAGGGATAAAGGCGTGATTTATGCCTAAGACTAAGCCTAAGATTTTTAAGACTAAGCGGGCTGAGTGGGCTGTGCACTGACCGTTAGACATTCCGGGAAAAAGACATTTGAGGAATTGACAATAGTGGAATTACACGTCATGGTCATGGACTAAACCGGTACAGAATGTTTTAGTATGGTTTTAGTTGGTATAATTTATGCTTATTTATTTATTGTTTTCAACAAAACAGTCTACTTACTGATAAGTTTATTTCTTTTCAGAGTTACAACAAAATGCTACAGAAGAAGAATTCTTGAATACATAGATTAGGATAATCAATTAATTAGGAATTATTACATTCCTTAAAAAGGCTGGACCTAGAATGCATCAGTATTTGATTATTTATAAAAAAAATATATTTTTATTTGTCAATTATAAATACCTACTTTAATTAATAGTTATAAAGAAGTATATTTTAAGGTTGTCCGTTTACCGGTGCTACAAAAATAGAAATTTATTCAGGGTGGTAAAAAAACCGGGTGTACTTATAAAGGACTATAATAGACAGTATGAGAAGTTGTCAATTTGGGAAATAGACGAGATGGCAATTTGTCCTTTTAAGATATAGACGATATTGACCTTAAATAATTGTCTATTTCCTACTTATGTTCTCACTTAAAATGAACATTGAACTGCAGGACTATTTTTTAGCTTTAGATTTCATTACAAATTGTATCCAGTAACTGTGATTATAGTGCTTTTGGTGCTAAGCTAAATAAGTAAGACATTACAAATTGGCCAGAAAGTAGGTAACATAATCCATGACACCTCACTATTTTAACATGAAACTTTTAATTGATTTATGGATAGATTATCACTATTTTAGAGACTTTTCATTGTAACTTTGTCGAATTATCCTTTCTTTCCAGAGAAATAATTTTTTGAAATATGATTTATTCTAAAAGGTCGTAAGTCACAAAGTTCGTCCGTGTGTAACTTTTCCCTTTGCCAAGAACCTTGTGCCAAGAACAAAAAAAAGTGATAACTTGATTGATTGTCAGTTTTTTTTTTTTCGTATGCATAGGTAATAGGCAAAGGATATTGTGACAGGAAACCGAACTCAGTCCAAAAAATCATTTTTTTTAAATAACTCAAAAAATATTGTATTGAAAAATCCAAAAAAATAAATATCGTGTTACGCATCACAAAATCTTCGAAACTGTATATTTATTTCAGTACCCAATGAAAAATGAGGTCTTGTGAATTTCTTCACTTTCGCAAAATGTCATTTTGTCGCATAATGTCCTTTTTCGCAAAATATCCCTTTGGGACCTTGTCCCTTTTAAATAGGGTCATTTTGCGAAAGGGCCGTTTTACTACCTTGCGACTCTTGGGACATTTTGCGACGAAGCCAATAATTTCAACTCATAACAAACACACATGTCGCCATCTATTACGTAAAAATATTAAATGCCTTCTTTTTTGGTC
The DNA here is from genome assembly GCA_029255725.1 of Scrobipalpa atriplicella. NCBI lineage: Eukaryota > Metazoa > Arthropoda > Insecta > Lepidoptera > Gelechiidae > Scrobipalpa > Scrobipalpa atriplicella. The sequence continues at coordinate 28,966 of JARACY010001260.1, read as the reverse complement.
AAGCTGTAAGTAGGTTCTCGAATTAAAAAAAAAAACTCGTTTTAATTGTGTTCGAATTGAATACAGAACCTCAAATTTTTTATTTTTTTTTAATATTGTTTAATTTATAAGTAGATTTATTATGATTATATTCTAATTAGTCGAATTTATTAACCAGCATTTCTGGCATTAATGTTAGTTGGTAATAGCCGTATTTTTAAGTCAGCCATAGCTCTATTTTATTTACCAAAATGCAGGTAAACTAACAACTTGAAAAGTCCTCATAATGTCCGCGTTCTTGGTTTGAGATTTATTTTTTGTATAATTCAATGTGTAGTTTTTTTTTATATTACAATGATTGTATATAAAAATGTATAATAGCCATTTTAAAGTTACCACAGGCATGTGATAATTGCTTGAATATACTATTTTTAATTCAATTTGCATTTTTATTAAAGTTATAAAAACTGCATTACTGCCGTAACAGGAATCTGTCGTAATAAGAATTTGCTCTAACAAAGAACCTGCCATAACCGGAATCTGTCCTTAAAGGAACGAGAGAATAAAAGATTTTTTTAATTGTAAATCTTTATTGCTCACAAAAATGTGGAAATCATTTACATTTCGTATAATTTTACGTGTAATGAGAATACACTAAACACAGTCAAAAATTTAAAATTTGCTTTTGGACGCAAATCTCAAATCTCGCATAATCTCAACCGGACGCAAATCGTCTCTTTCGCAGTATGTCATTTTAGCAAAACGTCGGATTTTCAGTCTTTTTCGTTCTTTTATGTTTAAGAGAACGCAATGGATTTCCAGCCAATAACGTTATGTGATAATACACATTTTGGACATTCTGATCTGAGTGAGCAGCAGCAGCAGTACGTCTAGGAAACCGGCACCAACTTTTAGTATGTTATTAAACATGTTAGTTTTATAACATACTTATATAACATACGCTCAATTATATAACATACGCTCAGACCCCAGTTGTTAAGTCCCTTGATCTTTTTATATGACGTCATTAATTTATTTGTATGGAGTTTCATAAAAATTTATTCCATGCTGGACTGGGAGAGATAGAAAAACATAGAATGTGCCAGCTGCATCTCCTCCCGGGCATGCTGTAAAAATCAGCTAAGGGATCCGAGGGTTTCAGTATTGTAATTTAGGCGATGGGCTGACAACCTGTCACTATTAGCAATATACAGATCTATCTGGAATAACTCTCAAAACTTGTCAGACGTGGCGGAACGACCTTTTGTTTAGGTCGTTTATGCTCTGCCTACCCCATTAGGGATAAAGGCGTGATTATTATGTATGTATGTATGTAGTTTCATAAAATCTGTTCAGCCGTTTCTTATTTGCAGCATAGAGTAATATAATATACTACGTACAAGTGGGAGTATTTCAGATATATTGGCCCGATTCGTAACCATCCCGATTTAACTAAATCTCAACTAAAATTATTGCCATCCCGTTCTGTTCTCTCATGATAGAAAGTGACAGGTATGGACAGGAGATTTACCCTTATATTAGTTAAATCGCGTCGCGTATTTTGCAACCACGAATTGCTACTATTGTTTCTTAACGACCGTCACATAGAAATATGTATATTACATTTATTTGATACCCCAAAAAATCCATGTTTAAATTCCATAGGTACTAAACTGGTGACGTCATATAAAAAAATCCAACCGGGGTCTAGGCGTTTTTTTTTTACATAACATGTTTAATAAATAACATACTAAAAGTTGGTGCTGGTTTCCAAGTAAATTGTACCTAAATATTAAAAAATGCTAACTCAAGTCAGTAAAAGGACAATAGCGAAAAAGGGGTTTCGCGTACGTTAGATATTTTACAGAAGGAAAAACAGATTACTGTGATTCCTAAAAATAAGTATTTACGGAATCCAATAGTAAAACATCGTTAATCAGTCCAGAATTGTATTAAAATCTGGACACGACAGTAATTTTTAAAATAACATTTTTCGAACGGTATTATGATAAAATTCATTAGAATATAATTTTAGTGTAATAGATAAATAAATAATCTAATTCACTTCTCCTTCATTGGCAACAAATTTTCATTAAAACATCCATATTATAAAATGAACCAAACACACATTTTAAATATAAAAGCGTTACATGATTTGGATACAAAAAACACCTTGTATTGAGTATACAGGGTGTTAAAGAAACGGAAAACTATCGTTCGAAATATTCAATTGGTTTTACCTATGGTTTTACACAGAAATGGTATAGCAAAAACCGAGGCAAAAACTATAGGTACAGGGTGTAAAAAAAGTACTGCGTTTCAACCGCATGTTCAAAATTTTGCCTGTCCATACTGCAGATCCCGGAAAGCATCTTTGTATGGAAAAGGCAAATTTTTTTTTCGAACAAAATTTTTTCTGCTTTGGGAAAGCTGTTTGGTATCATCAGTAGAACATGTGGTTGAAAGGAACGCAGTACTTTTTTTTACACCCTGTATTTTACAAACAAAATATCAATTTACAAATTGCAGAGCATTTATTGTTCAATAGAACCCTAATTTTATCATCATCATCTTAAATGACAAATAAACCATAAATAACATAACCAAAAAATTCCCGTTTAGCCCTTCTAAGGTGTATCACACAATTTGTCATTTGGTACAAATTCTACCGGATGTGGTACCAATAGCCCCGCTTGCCTCAACGTGGTACATTCCTGTAGCGGGGTGCGTCTGGCAGACGCAGACCAGTGGGAACTCAAACGAGCACTGCGCCGGACGGGGGTCACCGTGAATTTGGGCTCCTGCGACTGGCGACTGGATCAAAACAAATATGAATAAATGTTAGAAAAATCATTGTGAAAAAATATCATTTGGGCTTGAAGATAGGCGGGCGAAATAATAAAAAACATTTAAAATAATCGTGTATTTTGCATAATTATTTAATTATCTGAAAGAAGCAAAATAAAGATATTTAGTAAGTACTACATTTGGCTGATATACAGGGTGTTAATTTAATTGTGTGCCATAGCTTAGGGGGTGTTTCAGTAACGCAAAAGGAGCCCATAAAAAAAAAACAACTGAAAAAAACAATAATCAGTATTTATTATGATTCTAAGGCCCGTATTTATAATCAGCTCTCAAGAGTGACAGCGAGTTTGAGTCCATATCAGAAATGTCATTACAGTACAAAATGATCTGTCAAATCCATACTTAATATTGCTCTCAATCTTGAGATCGCTTTATAAATACGAGCCTAGGAGCTATAACCGAGCCCGCGCGAGTCGCTTGGCTACTGACTCTATCACTGGTCGATAGGGATTGATTATAGCCGGGCGGCCAGACGCAACTCTGGGAATCATTATGAACCTACCTACCGATTATTGTTTTTTTTTAATTTTTTGTTTCATTTATTTTTTATGGGCTCCTATTTACGTTACTGAAATCAATCCAGTCTGTCGGTCGTCTATCGAAAACTATTGCAAAACTTTGCAAGGTAATGATTATATTATGTGCTCTTGCTCTCCGAAGCACGGAAATAAAGTTAGAGAAAACATTGCCACAGAATTAATAACATTGCAGTATTTGTGTTTAATTTTGTAGGTTTTTCTATTTTAGTCTAAGTTTTCTTCAAACTAACTCTTCATGATTCGACTTCTACATTACAGTTTAGTGACAAATGAAGGTTCTTACTCTTTAAGATTGGTTTCTATAGGACGTAAGCATAGGTTGGACTGATTGGCTCTGCAAAAGATTTAACATTTATCAGACTACTGATAAATAAATGAATTCTTAAATGTTTATGTGACAAACATGGTCATGTTTTTCGATTGAATTCTAAATGAATCCTGAAAGTCGTGATTTGAATTTCGGAGATTTTGCAGTTTCTAAGGCTCGTATTTCTAAAGCGATCTCAAGATTGAGAGCAGTATTAAGTACGGATTTGACAGACCGTTTTGTACTGAAATGACATTTCTGATACGAACTCAAATTTGCTGTCACTCTTGAGAGCAGATTATAAATACGGGCCTAAGTAAGCTCGCTCCATAGTCGACTAGCAGTCCCATGGAAAATAAAAACTAAAATAAATACATTGTCCGCAGAGGGACGACACTGCCGATTATCAACAAGGGTATAGTTTGAGGCCCAATGTGCAGCATTGTCCTTTTTTGTAAGAAAGAACTTGTTATTTTTATAAAATGGCAATGTATCAAAATAACCTGTAGCGCCATCTGCGGGTAAATATGTGTATCTCTTTTTTCGAATAAAGAGTCAGTCTGTTACCGAACCATGTTTTGTTTTATTAGGTTATGGGCCCAGCACGCTTCCACTGCGTATGTACCCTACTTTCCGAAAAGGTGTAGGTAATAAAAAAAAATACTTACAGTTTAGCCTGTTGTACAGCAAATCTAATGAGTGTACTCTTGAACACATTCTTGACATCCACCAGTTTAGGATCTGGTTGACGTTTCTTCCCGCTGTTTGGGGAGATGCGGAGCTGCATGAATTTGTCGAGGAGTTGGTCCAGGTTGGCTTCTACTACGGAGCGCTGAAAGAAAAACATATACATGTTTTAGGTAAATTGAAGTAATGTTTTCTGTGTAAATATATAGATCTCATCTAAAGCATCATCAATAGTTACATAGAATTGTGGGGGTATTTTAGGCAGAATAGGGAATAATCATGACTTTTTTTTAATCATCAGTAAGAATGCTTTTCACCATACAAAAATAAATGTGTAATAATTTTCACCAAATACTCATTAGTTCACGAGTTATAATGCTTTAAAGTCGTCGGTTAAAAAGAGAGATCCGAACTGTTATGTGACGTCACATAACAGGACCGCCATACTACTTCCATATAAAATGTCGTTTCGAAGAGAGAGACAGATAGACTAGCTTTATGATGGTACATCTCAATGATTTTTTTAATCAATTAAATTTCTGTTTTCGCTCTTTTGTTATTATAATTTACGATATTTTTTGTAAATAAGTTCAGTTACGGATAATATTTGATATGCATGTTCTCTATTATGCATCTGTGTGATCTCTTCTCTAACTGGCTTATAAAACATGACCATACACCTAAGAGACCGTAGACGCAATCAAATCTAGCATAGAAACCAGAAACCTACACAGCTTAGTATTTACTTACCTATACAAGAAATCAGACTTATATGTCAGGCGGGGTAGGTAGAATTACTTACAAGTTGTCAAATTTTGATAGACATGACAATTTCCTTGTAGGCACGTCATACGAAAATAAATTTTTAATAAAAAAAAAATATCCAAATAATTACCTGAGTGCCCTTAGCAATAGCTTCTTCCCAGCACTGTACAGAGGCAGGTAAATCCCCTCTCCTCTCCTCTAAGGCAGCCCTGCACTCCCAGTAGGCTGCAGTAGCGGGGGCGGAGGGAAAGCGCTCCCTTATAGCGCGGAGCCAGCGCGCGCATTGCTCCCAGTCGAAGCCCTACGATAAGAGATACATTAATAAGCAAAAGTAAAGTTGCTATTCAATTCAATCACTAATAGTTAGGTGGGATTTCAGCCAAAGTGCTCTATTTCTCGTTTTAGTTGTCACGTTTCGTCGCGTACCTAAGACAGGTATCGTTGGATTCGTCGTGATCTCCAGATGACGATTCCAGATGACGTCTTAGTTTCGAAAGCCATCTGGAAATCACGACGAATCCAACAATACCTGTTTGGGTACGCGAAGATACGTGACCACCTCCTTTTATAAGTACCACCACCTTACTATAAAAGCCTTTATGTATTTATGTCTTATAGTCTCTGTTGTGGGCTCTCAAGCAGAGGTCGAAGTTTCGAATCCCACACACGTCGATTTTATCAATTTATCACATAACTGTCTCAAAACTTTGAAAAAGCTGTGACCATGAATTACAGAGGTCTAAATTGGGTGATTTAAAACGTCTCGCACCAGGTTACTTCTGATCGTCTGACTGACTAATCAACTAGACAAGACCAATTTTTGTATGTAATGTAGTTTTTAAGTAAGTTTTGTATGGTATAAATAAATAGAAAACTTACCTCCTTAAGTAGTTCAGTCAAATCATTAAGCGCTCCCAAAAGCAGTTCATCTATAGCCGGAGTTTCTACAGTAGTCAATGTAGAATCCTGTGTCTCATTCAGATCTGTTACACAGTCTGACATGTAACTTCTCCTTCTCCACCTGTCGTTAGTTGTTATTTACTAAATTAATATTTTTACTGTTCATATATTTATGAGAATACGAAATTCATGTTTTTTTTATGTATTGTTATGTGTCATAGGATTTTATAATTAGATTTTTTGCAAAATCATCGCGGAAATCCTAGAGATTTTTCGAAAACACGGATAATTAGACAATGGTTGACAAAATGTTGGCTAAGACCTTTATGCAAAAAGTTTTGTAAAGGTGTTATTTAATTTACCTAATAAACTGTATTGTTTCTTATTCATCCAGAATTTGATGTTTACTGGTGTTTCTATCATAAATATATTTTACAATAAAGAAATGTTATAAACGAACAAACCTGTCATTTGCAAAATTGCTTTCCTGGCAATCTTTATAAGCAACATTTGGTGATGTATGAACATCTTTTGCCGTGTCAACGATAGTGTTATTTTCTTTCTTATTGTTCATATTGTCTTCGTATGAATCATTGTCACTGTCCGATTCCAGCGGTTTATTCTCTTTGTCTTCATCGTCTAATTCTTCGAATTTAGTAGCCTCAAGATTCAATGGTCTGATTTCTTTCTGAGCTAAATGGTGTATTCCGAAACATTGTAAATGGTGGTATGAATCAATAGACTTTCCACGTTTCTGAAGCCAGTTCTGGAGTCTAGATCGGAGTTCTTCCGGTTTTGGAGTGTTGAAGTTGTATATCGGTGTCTGGAACTTGACTTTCTTGCGTTCGCTTTTCACCGCTGACACAATTTTGTCTTCTTTGATTTCAGCATCTTCATTTACTTGACTTAGATGGGCTTTGTCAAGTTTGTCGCCGATTGAAGACCATTTGTGCATGCAGTTGGATAGTTCGTTCTTGCTTATACGTCTGAAGTGTACGGCCGATATAGATCTTCTAGGTGGGGCAACCTCAGTCTTCCTATTATCAAATACTGTGTGACGCTTGTTGAAAATCAGACCAGTGTTCTTGATTATCTTTTTCAAGAAGTTGGGGTCATTTTGAATTTTCTCTGAATCAGTCACATTTTTCTTTTCAAACCGCATTTTCGGTTGATAAAGTCTGTCAAAGACAGATTGTCGATTTGTGTTTACATTTACAGCGCTTTGAGACGATTTCGGTTGAATGCTCTTTCTAGAGTCTTGGGGTTTTGGTTTTAAATTAGCCGGTTTAGGCAGATCAAATTTTGGTATAAAGCTTTTCCTTGGCAATCGGGTATCATTTTTCACATTGACCAGCTTTTTAGCCATAGCAGAATCCCCAACATGGTTTCTAGCAGTATGCACCGCATTAGAAAGTGAATGTTCACTCTTCGTAGCTGTAATTGGTTTCTTGAAATTATCACCAATGGTCGTAGCTCTTTTTTCAATAGGCTTGGTCTTTTCCAGTGCGAGTTTACCAGAATAATTCCAAGGTCTCGTTTCAGGCTTCTTGGGAGCTACATAGGATTTTGCATCATTTTTGATGGTAATTTTGTAGCTAGAACTCCTAGCTGACACAGTTTGAGCTACATTTGCCACAATGTTGGTAGCGGAGGCAGATGGTGCTGTAATGGGTCTTTTATTAATGTCAGCGACATTGATGTTTTTCGGGAAGTTGAATTGACTTTTCCTCGCATCGGTTTTCAAGTGCGATGCACTAGCAGAGGCCCTTGGAGTCTTAGGTTCCTCGGTTTTAGTGTATTTCTTTAGATTTAGTTCTCTTAGCTGAAAAAAAGGATTTTTGTAATAATATTTTTTCTAATAAGAATTTTTATTTCTTGATTATTTCAGAACCAAAGGCAAAAAGGCAGTTTTTCTGCCTGTGATCTGGGCGTTTTTTTTCTTTTTTGTACCTTGGATTTTTTACATGTAACCAATATTTAGCGGTTAAAATTTCCATAAAATTTCTTGAAACAAGTTCCGTTGTCGATTTATTTATAATCTCAATACATTTAAATTAACAATGAAATCCAAACAGGTTTTAGTATCCTCTTTTACTAATATTTAATTAATTATTTAATAAATTCCCACCCCCCCTGAAACGTATGTAACCCTTCAAAGTACTACATTTAACTTTCGTAATTGGCGCCAAAAATTGCTGCCAAGAAATCGTTTGACCGTTTTAAACATGAAACGAATGTTACTCTAGCTTTTAAGCCAGAGTTTTTCCAGAAATAAACTCTATTCATCTTTAAATTAAGTTCTAAATTGTGTAACCGATTTTCATTCTAAGTGGAATTCCAACTGAGTTACGGGTCTAAAAAATCACTTCAGAATTGTTTTCTACCAAAACTTCTATATTTTTTTAAACTTGCAACACTTTTCGGTGGCTAGCATAATTAAAAAAGCAAATCGCAGCGTTCTTTCTCGGAGAATCGTCGTTTTGAACACACGCGTCGCAGTGTACCACTTCGGATGTTCCATTGAATTACAGGGATTTTAAAGGAATGTTTTATATGTTATGCATTACTGAGGTCTTTATAATGTACTTTAGTTTATTTCTATTTGATTACAACAAGTTATTGATATAAAAAAACGTAATTTAAGATAAAATTCGGCTTTCTAGTTTTTAGGTTATAGGTAGCGTTACATCCATTGAGTAACATTTTTCTCAAAGGAATGAAACTGTAACTCAATGGAACGGTAAGGGCGTGTGTTGATTGTTGTAATAAAACATTTAACCGATTTCGACAAAAAAGTTATGTAGTTTTATGATAGTAGATAAGTAGGTACATTGTTTTCATATAATAAAAGCCGTCTTAGTAAAAAAAAATCGTTATTGCTACCGATGCCAAAACAATATTTTTTTTGTCTGTCTGTCTGTTTGTATGTCTGTTAGGTTACACATCACGCCAAAACTACATACTAATCAATTTGATGGGACTTTTTTTATTCAACTTTGTTAAGTTTGTTCTCAAAAGACTGGTGTGGCGCAGTGGTAGTTGTGTTGCAAAAAAACGCTTAATTGTGAATTAGGCTTTACCAATTCCATTTAGTAACAACTCATTCCATTGAGAAACTGTCTACCAAATTGAATGACACAATTTTCAAAGTTTTAATAAAATTAACTACAATATTATTAATAGGGTTGGTGTTAAAAGACTGTAAATTAGTAAGAGAACCTTTTTTTAAAATACACATTTAAGAATTATTAAATAATGATGGTTTAAAATTAAATGAAAGTAGTCATGTTTAGCAACATTGTCACTCATAGGAGTATTTAGTGGCTTTTCTTCGTTCTTTTCATTAATATAAATTCCAAATAAAAATAATTTTAAGTATTTATATTATAAGAAAGAATAATAAATAGATTAAAAACACTACATTTGATTTTATTACAGCATAAAAATGTTTTAAAAATTGTAACTCAGTGGAACATTTTGTAAGGACTTAATTTGTTTTGTTTCTTATTTTACATTAAAATATAATAATAACATGAAAAAAAATTATATATTAGCTGCAGAATATATCAAGGATTATAAATACCTACAAGGAAAACATTTTAAACGATATTTTTTTTCGACATTGAGTTTCAACCAAGGAACAAAAATATAAAAAATCGCCCATCTACCAAAATGGTAGTAATGTTTATAATTTATTAAGTAAAATTAAAACATTAAGGGCTTTTTGAAGATACTCCACGATTTTGAGATGAGAACAATATGGTGTGGTGCTCCAAACATAAATTAATTGGGTTCACAGACAGACGACGATGAAAATTTAAAGTACTTTTTTATCAATGAATTAGGTACTACTTAGCCAGCCAAGCTAGAATAACTATACCTTGTCAATGCGCGCCTTTTCTCGCGCCAACCGCTGCTCCCGCACCTTGTTAAGGTGTTCGCTCACTGAAGACATGGCTCTCCTAGCAGCTTGTTAGATGCTTGGTTATGCAGGGCGAGCTCAGCTTTGCCTGATGCCAGCTTATTACCTGTTGGTATTGTAGGGAAAAGTATAAGATGGTGTTTGGTATGGCTTCTTATAGATTGCATCTACCTTTTATAATTGGATTGCATTATGCATCCTTATATTAATAATAAATAATGCATTATTGAATAAAAACGGTCACATCGAAATACAAATATATAGGTAAATAAATAAATAATTTGATGGATAGGAAAAACAAAACCCATCTTACCACAAGTGTCAAGGGTCCAACCAAATGTACTAACAATAATAATGTTGAGTGAGTTAGGACGCTTAGAACATTACATGCATAGAATTTGAAATAAAATGTTGCTTCACAGGCAATAAAATAAGCACAAATCTAATTAAAACATTCAAGGATAACCAACGGACTACAAACTACATTTTCTACAAACAAAACCGAACGAATGACGGTTGAAAACCGATATTTTTTCAAATTTTGTTTTGACGTGACGTTTCGTTTCGTGTAGTGCGTTCTTGGGCCGTGGAGTTTTGCGCGGGCGGGAATCGTAACGAATCGCTGTAGGACTGCGTTTCTGGCTTTCTTATTAATTTTTTTGTGGCAATAGTGTGGTGGTAGTGTAGTGGGATTAGCATAATACCTATGTGCCGGTAGTGAAAGACAATATGGCGAAAGCGGGTGAAAGTGACAAATAAAGTACCGCAAGACCGCAAGCTTGTATGGTTCGAATCGACACTCCTACGTAAAATTAAAACTTCATCGAGCATTGGAATGTGGGCACCACACTCATGTGGGTTCTAGGTTAGGTTGGGGTTTTGCGGGTTTTGCGCAAGGAACATGAAAAATCAGGCGACCAAGGTCACTCAAGTAATACTAAAGACTAGGCTGCATGGGCTAATTTTGCCTTGCCGAATGGGAGAATTGTAAAAAAAAGTTCTTTGCCCGTATCTGCACCCGTGCGCTTTCAAACTGCGTCAATGCGTCAGTTGTATGGTATTTTGGTAGAAAATATTATTTGGTAGAAAATTCTTCTTTATGGCAACATTGTTGTTACAGTGACACCAACATGAAAACTAGTCTAGTTCGATCTGTGAAGTTGGCACTACTGCAAGTGTTAATGCCCGCTTGGTCACGAGTGCGCGAGGCTTCCATTTTCAAGTTTTTTGAATTAAATTACGAATTAACTTCGTTCAGACCGTGTGCCGGTGAGTGTTGTGCTAATTAAGTATTTCTCTTTTCATTTCTTTGTTAGTATCTATAGAAAGCTTTACGTCTGTGATACAAATACAAGTGCAATGTCATAAAAAGTTATTCTGCCGGCGACCGGGTCGCGAGAATCGTGAGATTTTCGCAAACAGGTTTCTTGGGGTTTTAGTTTTATTACTTTTCATTTTAAACGAGACGTGTGAGAGTTTGGAGCATTTATCGGTTTATTGCATCGGGAACGGTTCGTTATTTCAATTATTTACGCATATTTGTAACAGTAAAAACTTTTCCAATCATAAATCAAGTTTTAAACATAAAAACAACGTTTACATACCTACACTGAACACATCTAATTATACCTACTACTTACCTTTGATGTCTGTTATCAGTCAACGTATTTTATGATTGATTTATTTTCATATTCTGATTACTTTTTCCTGTTTATACAATTTCTATTTGTATTTGAATCCTATAGGAATTTATTCGTCATAAACTATGGAGAGATTTTACCATACATAAGAAGTAAATTTTAGCCTGAGAATTTAGCGAATTTATTTAGTGTAGACTTAGGTACCTAGGTATGTAGGTATACCTAATTAAGAAGCCGATTTTGATATTTTCACTTAAATATTTCCATAGCTAGGTAGTTGTCCAATTAGCTACAGGCAGGTATTCTTTTCAATAAGCATTCCTACAATACCTAGGTAGGTACCTACGCTATCGCGAATATATAGGTACCTACCTACCTATCGAATCAAGAGAACTATCTCAGATATAGGTAAGTATTACCTACCTAGTTCAAACTAGGTATATAATCTTGCGATATGAGATTTTGTTGGTTTCTAGAGGTATATTACTATTATTGACGTCATTCATACTGAAACAAACTTACCTACCTAATCGCGACTTCAGTCTGATCTACGCTATACGAGCAAATGGTAGCAATTCGTGGTTGCAAAATACGCGACTTTACTAAAATAAGTCCATACCTACCTGTCACTTTCTGTCATGAGAGAACAGAACGGGATGGCATTAATTTTAGTTGAGATTAAGTCGATAAGTCGTAAGGGATGGTTACGAATCGGGCCCAATACATTGTTATAAAATACGATACGACCTAATAAAAGCGTGTTAAAAATGTGACGTTCCAAATATGAAAATGTACCTACCTTATGGAGAGTTTTAAAGAGCCTACTTTATAGAGCGTTTTTTAAGCTTTTTGGTTGTTATACTTGTTATAGCTTTGAACTGCGTATCTTTAATTTAACAGTATTTTGTTTACTCATATACCTACCTAAGTAGGTTAGGTAGGTACCTCTATTTCCCGTGGTAAAAAACCCAATCCTTTTTATCGAAATAATAATGAATGAATGAAGGTCTTGAATCAAAAATAATGTCGAGAACAAAACTAGTTTATTGGAATGCAAGACCAGATATAAAAAAATCGTGTGTAGTAAAAAGAAAGAAGTACTTAAGTAGGTACCTACTTTCTCTACAATAAGGCGACAATTTCTTATGTAAGTTTGTGTAACAAAATGAAATCAGTTGTCTGATTAAGTTTCTTAAATAAACTGTAGCGCAAATTAAATATTAGTTTTATACCTTTTAAGCCATATAATCAAGAATTTTTAGTTTACGGGGTAAACAGAGGGTCAACTGCCTAAAATATCGTAAAAAGAGGTTTCGCCACGTCTGATAAGTTTTGACGTCCATTTCAGGCGAACCATGAACAGTCTTAAATTGGAATTAAGGGTCGTATTTATAAAGCGATCTCAAGATTGGATTTGACAGGCCGTTTTGTACCTACTGATCTGACATTTCTGATACAAACTCAAACTCGCTGTCACTCTTGAGAGCTGATTATAACTACGGGCCTAAATGACCCTTGGATCCCTACTAGCTTTTACATATCCTCAGAAGAGAGAGCTGTGTCAGTCTGTTTTTTATCACTTTCAGCCCAGTATAGAAGGTCAGTGACATATTCAGACAGTTTTTCAGTAACAGTTGTGCAAATAGGTAATCGAAGAAAACTATATTTTTCAGGCATACTTAGTACTCAATAGTTACTCGACTTACCTTACTTTTTGTACCTATAACTGTCATTTTCTATCATGAGAGAACAGAAAGGGACGGTAATAATTTAAGTCAATATTTACTTAAGTAAAAAACTACTTAAGTCGTGCCCTCAATGAATCGATAACAATACCGGGAGTTGTAAAAATAGCTGACCCTATTTTAGGGTGTGATTCTGCCCATGAAACTGAACAACTTTCTCAAAGGAACATAGTTCGAAATATGAAAAAAAAATTGGCCTTAGGGTGAACGTAGCTTTCTAATGGTGAAAGAATTCTTGAAATCGGTCTAGCAGCTTTTGAGTTTTTTCGTTACAAACATACACACAAAAATACAAATATTAATTCCTCTTTATGATAAAAATATGTATCTACTTAAAAAGATACAATAATGAAACATCTCATGCCAAGTTTTTCATTTTCACAATCACACACAATATAAGTACCTATATCTTGTAGACAGAACATTTCTAGGGTTTTAATACACCCTGTACTGTTCAGCTATTGATATACAACGCTATTTTCACATGTCTTTGTTTTTCTCGCCATGAATGAGATTTATGTGAACATTAATGAAAAATGTTGGAGATTCTATAGAAGAAAAGTGTAACAAGTGTAATTAATTACTTAACAATGTAATTGCTATTAGTAATTAAACACAATGAGTGGGGAAACATGGAAATAAAGGAAATATTTATTTTAGAAACTGTTCATAATAAATTATAGCTTATATAGGTATAAAATCGGCGAATTTTCATTGCTTTCACAAATAAAAAAAAGAGCGTGTGTGCCGAGCAGAAGAGTGTGTGTAACTTCTTTGTGATAAGTGAAACTTCTTTGACATTTTTATTAAATCGTGTTTACGTCGAATCGTGGCCGTCGCCTATTCATCATACCACCCTATAGAATGTTTAGTGTAAAATCTTGGTGTGAAATCCATAAACCGTATGAGTCATGTCATGGCTCACTGATTATTGTGAATCGGGTATGTGAGTGACTGAGTCATTCTGCACACATTTCGTTCGATATGCGATCGGAAGAATAGAAAACGAAATCATGGTTGAAACAATAGGTACAATTACAAACATAACCTTAGACATTTGAGCATTGCATTTGTGGTGAAATGTGTCTAATTGGGTACTTGACTGGGTAGCTTAAAAAATTCAAAACGTTTATACTTAAAACTGATGGCTAAAAATATTGTGGATTTCATTCATCATTTAAAAAAAAATGCACATTTAGATTTTAATGATCGAATTAAAAGTATGTAAGTTATTGATTTGAGTAGTCAATATTTACTAAAATGTGACGTCATAACTCACTATTTTCATACAAAAAAGCGTGTTTGACATTTCATAAAAAGTTGCTGATTTGACTAGTTGGAAAGTAGCCAATTGGGTACTTGACTGGGTAGCTTAAAAAATTCAAAACGTTTATACTTAAAACTGATGGCTAAAAATATTGTGGATTTCATTCATTTAAAAAAAATGTACATTTAGATTTTAATAATCGAATCAAAAGTATATAAGTTATTGATTTGAGTAGGTAGTCAATATTTACTAAAATGTGACGTCATAACTCACTATTTTCATACAAAAAAGCGTGTTTGACATTTCATAAAAAGTTGCTGATTTGACTAGTTGGAAAGTAGCCAATTTCTTGACCGCTGAACTACCGTGCTTTCTTGTGCGAATTTTTTGGTTTCTTTATACATACTTAGTAAGTATGTTAGCTAGAATAGAAAAGACATTAGTTACTAATACTAACTACTCTCAGTCTATTAGGTTAATGAATTGTGCATAAAACGGTATGGATTTGCATCCGTACTGTTATGGCTGATTCGCAGTCACGACTTGCGAACACGCGACGATTACATTTCTATCTAGAGAGGGTTTATCCGGTACATTGGCGCCACTTTGTTACTCGCAGAATACGCACTGCTTTGCATTTAGAATAATGCAGGTTTGCTGTAAAAAAATCCTTTTTAGGAATAATCCTGTGCCTGTCTGTCTGAAATATCTTTCAATTGCGAGAAAAACTGGGAACTAAATGGCGCCACCAGCGAGTGTTCCTTTTTCCTGTGATTGGTCAGTAATCTGTCAATGTCAATGTGAATATCAGTTTTGCGTCTTCTCATTGGTCTCTTTTGGAACACTCGCTGGTGGCGCCATCTGCAATTAGCTTTGCGTTTTTATCCTCATTCCGCGATTTCATCCGTAGTTTACTATAAAAACCCTAGACTTGGCTCTCTTTTTACATCTCACAATTTTTTTGTGCATACCACACCACCACACTACAAATACTATGAACTTGGCTTCCATTTTCACATTTAAATGTTTTTGGTGGGATGTCCTTTAATTGAGTGAATATCTTTTTCGATTTATCAAATAAATAAAGACGACATGAACGGCCACAAAAATCGAATCCAGTACCTAAGCAACTCATTCGTCACGCAAAATTAGAGAGGTTTGGCTTGAGGTTTGGTCAAGTCTGAAAAAATATGATTTTAGCACAGATTTTAGATATAATCTACTAGATTGTGTCAAAACCGGTCAAATGCGAGCTGAACTCGCTGATTGAAACTTGGGGCTCGAACCTATAATAAGTTTTTTGAAAACAGATCCTTTACCCAGCCATTTTTCCTCTTTTTTTTGTATAGAGTTTTACGGCTCTGGAATCTAGTCCTTATGAGCCAGTCTTCTTTTCAAATTTTTTCTTTAATTTCTTATCATCTTCTTCTTTATTTTGTCGTCTTAAATTTCACCAATAGAGTTAGTGACAAAATTATATAGAGGTTTGTAAAAAAATACGTCTGAGAGAATTTCTCTTGCATTCAAGCATAGACATAGATTCAAGTGTTGCTAATTTTTCCTCAAGCATTTAATTAATTATGCAATTAAATGTTACCATACAATGCTAAATGCATCCTCCAATTGTTTTGAATAAGGGATGGCAACCCATTGTTACATGCACATTCATATCAAAACATTTCATGATCGATTAAGAACCTAACTGATGTGATGTTACGAGATATACAGGGTGTTTATTTTGAAAAGTAATTAATTAAGAAAGAGTGTTATCTACCACGGAACACAAAATTCCTTTCAACAATTGAAAATCCCTTTATTTAACTAGTTGAACGAGGGGATTTTTATTTGTATTATATTCATTCCACTGAACAAGTTTTTTAAAATGATTTTTGGGAATCTAGGTTTTTTGCCTTTCCATGTTTTATTTTGCTATTTTGAAAATAGGTTGGAGGGTTGTCAAAACTGTTCAGGCGGTGATTTTAGGAACTAGAATTTGTCTAGGTTACAATGACAGCAATCGAAGCAATGACAGCTATAGTGGCGACGTGACAGGTGAACAGATATCGCGGTCAATCTGTATTTTACTTTTACCTTATAATACTTGTCCATGATACTTATAATCCTTATATGCTTTTACATCGGTCTACAAAACACCCTGTATTATAAGTTACGTCTGTAAGAGCCCTATAATGACATCGTTGTATAATGAATGGATTGTAGTGAATGCTGCATGCATTATGATAACATACATACATAAAATCACGCCTGTATCCCTAATGGGGTAGGCAGAGCAAAAACGACCTAAACATAGGTTGTTCCGCCTCGTCTGACAAGTTTCGAAGGCTAATACAGATGATGATTATGTATATTGCTATAGTGACGGGTTGTCAGCCCATCGCCTACATTGCAATACACTGAAACCCTCGATTCCCTTAGCTGATTTTTACAGCATGCACGGGAGGAGATACAGCTGGCACATTCTACGTTTTTCTATCACTCCCAGTCCAGCATGGAAGCATTATGATAATGCGTTTTAATTTAAGTGCCACTTATCCCGTAGTATGTAGGACTTGTGAAAGTGTGTTAGGCCAATAAAAAAAAAACGAAAATTTAAAAAAGAACGTCCTTGAGAAATTGGTGCTAATTCAGGACGCACTATTACTTATTCTAATTCTTAGTAGCGCTGTCACTTTCTTAAATTTGACATAAGAACAGGATAGCAAACAAACACGTGACTTTGAAATTCTTAATTTGACGTACGGCGCTTTAAATAAGGAATGAACATAGAGCGTGCTCACAAATTTTACTTAATTTAAGCAGTCTCATGTCAGATAAGAAATGTCAAACTCACGTATTTGTTCGCTATCCTGTTCTTATGTCAAAGTTAAGAAAGCGACAGCGATACTAAGAATTAGAATTAGTAACTGGACGGCGTGAATTGAGGCCATTGCCAGTCATGTTAAGAATAATCAAGTTTGCTTTTAAAGAACGAAAACTTAAACTGCCAGTCATAATTATTAAGTTTGCTTTTAAAGGAGAAAGCAAATTGCGACAAGGCAACATCAGACTTTAGGTTAACAATTCACCTCCTATTTTGCCCTACCATTTCTTTCGTCCCATTGTTATGATCCTTAAAATATCAGGCTATGGTCATAGGATGTTATGACCGCTTTTTGATGACCATCTTCCCTGAAGGACGCATTTAGAGGAAGTCAGAAAAAACATAACTAACATCCTCATAATATTAGGTATTATAAACGCGAAAGTTTAGATATTTTCGAGATGAAACTTGACTCTCATATCCTGTAATAGGACATGGCTGCTTTTCACTGCGGCGGGTATACCTATATAACGCGGGGGCGCGGGTGAAATCGCCAGAAATCGCGGATGGAAAGCTAGTTGGCAATATTGGAATATTTAGTCGAACCGCAGCCTGCCAACCCCGTAGGAGATAAAGGCGTGCGTGATATTATGAGTTTACGTAAATAACACATAACGTGCCCTTTTCATGCTTGAATCGTTGCGACCCTTGTAGGGTATTTATGGACCATCAGGGGATGGACATCTACTCAACCGATATAGGAATCCTCTATACAATATTTTATCTTCCATGCTGGACGGGGAGTGATAGAAAAACATAGAATGTGCCAGCTGCATCTCCTTCCGAGCATGCTGTAAAAACCAGCTAAGGGATATGAGGGTTTCAGTATTGTAATTAAGGCGATGGGCTGACAACCTGTCACTATAACAATATACAGATCCATCTGGAATAACCCTCAAAATTTGTCAGACGTGGCGGAACGACCTTTGTGTAGGTCGTTTATGCTCTGCCTACCCCATTAGCGATAAAGGCGTGATTATATGTATGTATGTATGTATAAAATAATATAGAGTGTGATAAAAATATAGAAAGTACCAGCTGCTTATCTTCCCGGGCTTAAGTAATGGGAGCCAAGTGTTTCAGAATATTGCAATTTGGAAGATAGACTGGAAACTCGATGCAGTAATACACATTTCTTGTTCAAATCCTCAAAAATAAAGGCCTTTAACGCTCTGCCCTGTTGCTTAGGATTTATTAGGAGGACTCTTTAGATTTGTCGTTCATCAGTTATTCGGCTATAGATCTACGTATTTATGTATATAGGAGGCTAAGGCTACAATTTAATTTTTCTGTATCATAGTTCGACAACTATTCGGTATGCGACAACTATTACTAATGTTATTTTCAGTATACTAACTGTACAATGTACAATACACATTCCTAAGTATTTAGTTAGGCGAAGAGGACAATGGCCTATCTATGATTAATTTGTAAACAAATTAACATGATCTTTTAGACACAACACACTTTGATAGCGTACGTAAGTAGGACCTGCACTTAGACGAATTGTTTAATCGTTGCTGTACCTCAGTTGCTCATAATGCCCTTTTCTCAATATATGTCCTTTTTCAAAAAGTTTTTCTCATTATGTATTTTTTCGAAATGTTCTTCCTGAAATAGTACTTTTCTCAAAATCCCTTTTCTCATAAAGCTTTTCTCACTATGTAATTTATTTCAAAATGTCCTTTTTCAATAAGTTTTTCTCAGTGTGTATTTCTTTCAAAATGTCCTTTCTCAAAAGTATTTTCTCGTTATGTTCTTTCGCAAAAATAATTTAATATCTCAAAATGTCCTTTCTAAAAAAGTATTTTTCTCTTGTCCTATTTTCAAAATGTGCTTTCACAACAAGTATTTTTCTTATTATGTCCTTCTTCTTTTTTTTTCAAAATGTCCTTTCACAAAAAGTATTTTCTCATTATGTCCTTTTTAAAAAATGTCCTTTCTCAAAATGACTTTCTCATTCTTCTTGTTCTGTAAACTTCTTACTATAACACTAACACCCTGTATATTTAGAATCGTCATGCAACACTTAACATTGGAACTGCGTTCTCCTTGAGCGAAACCCCACAGACACAATAATAATATGCGATAAACATACATACATTACATACATACAAACAAGTTAGCAGTATTTAATCTGTTTAGTACCTATTTAAAATTGACTGTTTCAAGCTCTTTGCCTTCCCTTACATGGGACAATTATAAAAAAAAACACATTTTTCATAGAACATAGTAATTCCGAAAGGGTCACGTGACCCGATCAGGAAATTCTATTAACTCTTTGGGAAAATCATTGTCGTTGACCCGATTTTTTTATCAGTCCATTTTACTTGGTCTCTTATGGCCTCTGTTTGCATATAATTTGTATGTGAACAGAGGTCAGGAACTCTGGACTGTCGCGAGTTTAACATTTTTCACCCATCCCAAAACAAACTGACGCACAACGCCGCTAAAGAAGGCTTCACTTCAAAAATAAACATACGTACAATATTTCTTCTTAATAATATTAGTGCAGATACACTTATAAATAGTTATAAAAGTGAAGTGAAGATGTCGTTAACCCGGTTAATCTTAATAGCTGATGCTATTTGGGGTCTTCCGAGGTCAAAGTCGAATGGAACCGGTCTAGGTCGCTGGCCGACCAGGCTAGCACTTTTTTATTTACGTTGTCACCTAGGACAATAATTAGATTACAAACATAATTATTGAAGTATAGGATTCAAATGCATATACGGGGTGTTAGGGACAGCGTACCAGAAACTGATAAGGGTTGCTCAGTCAACGAAGCTGAACAACTTTCACCAGGTAATTCTTTCAAGAAATTAAAAAATTACATAGAGTCTGTTCGAAAAGAGAACAGGCATAGAATCGGAGGGCGCACATTTGTATTAACTATCCCACGGCTGGTTGCGTGGCGTTTATGCCTAGGTCTTTGACCTAAAAACCTCCAAAATTTAATGTTGAAGGTTACTGTTAAAGACTTGGGCATAATCCTCACATGACCAAGCGACAGTTAATTAAACACAAATGCGCGCCCTGAAATTCCATGCCTGTTCTCTTTTCGAACAGACTCTACAACATGACCTCCGATCAGACAATTTGTATGGAAAAGCCATTGTTTTTCCATTTACTGAAAGAATTTCAGTGAAAGTTCAGTTTCGTTGACTGAGCAACCCCTATCATTTCCTGGTACGCTGTCCCTTACACCCGGTGTTATTAGGATTAAAAGAAATACTGCAAATCTCGTGGACTCTGCTAACTGCTATATCATCTTTTAAAAAAAGGCACTTGACCGATTTTGATGAGATCTTTACCGTTGCCTCTCAAGATAAGATATCGACAGATTGCAGATTAGGCACATGAGCTGAGAAAGAGGAAAATATAGATTCAAATATAGTACCTAATATCTATACATACATACATAAAATCACGCCTTTATCCCTAATGTCATACTTTTATAATCAGCTATTATGTATATTGGAAAAAAATCCTCAATTTTCACATTTTTCCCCTAATAATAGAAGTAAATAGGTACTATATTGTAAAAGTTAACCCCAATATTTACAATTATTTATCTTGCAGAGTCAAGATGATATCGGCTGTCAACGAATTTCTGGATGATCTGCGGTGAGATATTGATGATGTGATGATAAACTAACAAACGTAACATTTATTGGAATATGGTTTGATAATCCTGAATAATATGACTAACAAAACAACCTAATGTTACGTAAAGTATCTACTACTAATTTTTATACCTACACTAATTATGTTGATGGGACTCACATGCTAACAAATAATATGATTGATCACAAATTATACCGCGCTCAATCCCTCCTGGCAGACGTGTGTTAACTGGTTATTCAGAGATCGTATTAGCCTTAATTGAGAATCGAATCCACGACCGATTCAGATAGAGACCAAGACTAAGAATACACAACTTTGTCTGAAATTACCCTTTTTTTGAAGTGAAACTTATTTAGGCTTAGGCGCGTTGTGCGTCACGTGTGTGAAATGTCAAAAATGTTAAGGAAGTTTCACTTCAACACGTGTGCTCGGCACACACGCTCGGGAGAGAACCAGAAAATGCCTGCTCAATCTTAACTTTGAAATGTTATGTCCTGCTCTGCAGCAGAGCCACCATTGAAAGTTATTAAGTTGGAGGTTTGTATACAGTTGGGAACACAGACGCATGGCAAAGAGCGACATCCTCTTCTTATGAGTTCGTTGAAGCTCTGCTTACCTCTTAAGGTTTACAGGCGTGACTATATGTAGATAAACGTCTAATAGGCGTAATGCTTAACTGGTTTCAGTTATCTGCTTAGCGCGTTCGCCTTGACCGAGTCGGCTGTTATGCAATATGCACTTTGCAGGGACACTTGCATTACTTCCATGCTGGACTGGGAGCGATAGAAAATCATAGAATACTCCAGCTGCCCTTCTTTCCGGGCATGCTGTAAAACCAGCTAAGGGATTCGAGCGGTTCAGTATATTGTAATTTAGGCGACAACCCGTCACTACAGCAGCAATATACATAATCATCTGTAATAACACTCAAAAATTTATGAGACGTGGCGGAATGATCTTTGTTTAGGTTGTTTTTGCTGTGCCTACCCCATTAGGGATAAAGGCGTGATTTTATGTATTTATGTCTCCGTGGTATAAACCATAGACTCTTGATTTGGAGGTCTTGGGTTTGATCTCAATGACTTGACCGAGACTGTTATGCAATATGCACTTGCAGTTTACTTTGCAGGGACATTTGCATTCAACTGCCTGTAAGCTGGCTCACGATCCAGAGGTAGTCAGTTCGATTACTCTGGGGACACTGTCAGTTTGTTAAATCGTTTTCAGTTTAGTTAGGACAATGCAGGCTCAATCAGCTGCATGTTTCCGTGTTTCGGGAACAACCTGTCCCAACTCCCACCCAGTCGGTGTTAGGTGACTTAAAAACTCTGGTCCTACCAGGTTTTATCAGGTCTTTCGACCCGACGACCTACATCAACCAGGAATTGAACCTGTGATGTCCTGTGCAATAGACAAATTCAATCACCTCCCTCATCTCCCTAGCCTTATCCCGGTGTCTCACGGGTTCGGCTATCTAATCTAGGGGATTGATCGAGGCGAGGGTACTGGTTTTTAAACAGAGCGAATGCCATCTGACCACCGCAACCGCAACCTAGTAGGGAAACCAGACCCAATCCTAGATTTGGGTTTTGCTAGGTTAGTGGCCTACACAGCTGCCAAAGTTTTCAAGCGGCAAAATAGCCTGACGTGGTTTAACGACTAACATTTACGAACTAATATTGACCGGGGGGGCAATATAGCTTAACGTGCCTTCCGAAGCACTTATTTATGACAATGCAGGCTGAATGACTAGCACCAGGTTTTATCGGGCCGTTCGACCTGACGACCTACATCCTGTGCAACAGGTAAATATCACTGCTGTGTGAATCGTAAACAATATTTATAACACTGTTTATAACAAGTCTCTCAAGTATGTCATCAATGTACGAAGTAAAGTCTACGTCACATTTTCTTATCGTTCAATAAACGTGTATTGAGCAGTCACGAACCTCAAAAATAAACACCATTAAGCTTCACTCTTATTACAGTAACATAACGGCTAAATTACTATAGTGTTGTAGAAAAACAAACCATGTCACATGTACTCTAATTTTAACGTAATTTACACAATATGATGGATTGTCATCGGAGTTATAATTAATCTAGAATATTCCATGAGGCTGTCTGTCTACAAGCCTTTGTCTAGTGTAGTGTGAGATTTTAAAAGAAAATCATGTAAAAAAAAAAATAACAAGGTTTGCGTGAGAATTTTATTCAGTGAAGTTTAAGAGTTATACTGATAGTGAAATTTTACATATTAAAGTGTTATAAAAAACGTGTTTATTGGCAACAAAGTTTATTATTCTCAAAATCAGCTACAGTTTATGGCAAAAACGTTAGAAGAAGTGATCGTACTAAAAAGGATCGCGTTACGATATATCCTGGCCAGGGAATCGAAGCTGCTATCATTGGGAAAGAAACCAGTGAACAAGAAGATAGCTAACTTCGTAAAATCGCACCAGGAGAGCAATGTATGGTCCAATTTCATGGACTCTTTGAATGAGGATCTAACGAGGAATATCAATGTTTTTGAATGGAAGTTTGGGGATGATAAACAAGAAATTAGCAGGAGAGAGTACCGTCTAAATTCGGAGTCTAGGGAAATTTTGTTGAATTACTCCATGCCGACTATGTAAGAGCTTTATTTTTTTATCATTTTTTTATGCTAGACTGAGAGCGATAAAAAGAAACGGCTGAGCGTTTCAAATGTGGTGACGATGACTCATATTTTATTATCATACCTAATGATGTGAAATTAGAATACCTATTATCATCCCTTTTCTCCCTGAGCGTGTCTAAGATGATAAACAAGCATGATATGGGAATTCAACTTTTCAATCAATTCAACTTCTTGGGAACTCAACATTTTTCGAAACTAAAAATATCAACATTCTGGGAAATTCAACATTTTGGGATTTCGACTTTATGAGAGTTCAACCACTCACCCAAGGCCCACAGGCACCTCTTTATCCCGTATTATCCCCAAATGGAAAAGACCCATGTCCTACTAGACTTTTAGCTTTCATGATGGACCTGAGGACTATCATTGGTTTGTAAAAATCACAAGTGTAACAGATACTATTATAGATAGACCAGGCTACAACAGATATCAAAATATCTCACACACTGATAAACAAGAAAGGATGTTACAGAATCTTGTTTTGCTTAATGAAGGAATAAAGCAAGTTGGTCTGGGTTAGTCTTGGGTTGGTCTCTTCACTAACCTGGCAATTAAAGCCTAGCCTAAGCCTATATCTTTTATATATTGGATTGGACTATTGTTACACACGTTTCCCTTCTGGGTTGCGGAGGTCAGATGGCAGTACCTCTGTGTATAAACCAGTACCCTCGTTCAATCCTCTAGATAAGGTAGCCGAGCCGACCCCGTGAATTACGGAAAAAGGCTAGGGAGATGATGATGATGAGAAACAAATACAGATTACTGAATTTGGCTAAACGCTTCTAATTATAAAAAAGTTCACGACGAATTGAGAACCGCCTCCTTTTTTTTTAGGAAGTCGGTTAAAAATGACTAAAAATAATCATAAAATTGTAAGTGCAATAAACACATAAAAAAATTAAAAATAATGGTTTGTCTATTGTAATTTTTATTTGGCAGATAGGTGAGTTCCTGTTTTTCGGAGTACATTGAACTAAACGTCCTTCAGTGCAAAAACATCCTGTATGTTTAAACCAAACGTCATCCAATTCATCATAAATAATACCTGTAGCCTGTAGCGTTACGAAATTGTTTATCATACCTAATCTTATCATTTTTATCTCACGGTATATCACACAGTTGTATAGTTTAGGAGAGTGCTAGTAACAAGTGTTTTTGGTTATTTTGTCGGTTATAATATAATAAGAAAAGGTTAGTTTTTTTACTTGTGACGTGGAATTAATCCGGTATATTATTTTAGTGACGTTGATGATGATTTTGAAATACTCTCATTATATACTTTTACATTATGTGAATGATTAATGTGCTTATCTTTTCGGCTGATTTCAATGCACTTTTCTTTGTATAATCTATTACATCAGTAGATTGGATTTGGATCTAATCGACTTAAATCATACGTAATGCAATTTGTATTTCTTTCATTTTTCCGCAATCTCTTCGCGATAGCAATCTTTTCTTATGCACTGATATTGTTATCGATTCGTTGAGGACACGACTTAACTTAATCTTGCCGTCTCTTTCTGTTCTCTCGTGATAGAAAATGACAGGTATAGACAAACATTATATTGATTAAGTCGCGAATTTTTGCAACTACGAATTGCTACCATTATAAATATGAAAATATTTTGTTTATCCTACTTTCATATCGTAGGTATGCCCTCCTAAGCACAGCATCATCAACAGATTCGATCTGAAGTGTCCTAGTCCATCTGAGAACAATCTCGTTCTGTCATGGTTGAATACCAATTTTGCATATCCTTTAGGCATCAGACCCATAAGCTCCAGACCAAGAGCAAGAGCTAGGCTAGGGTCATACATCTATACCCCGAGAACGATTTTTATATGAAAAAATACATCAAGTTCGTTATGTCGTTATCAAGGTTTATTTTCTGCACTAATGTCGGTCGAAGACCTGCACTATCAATTAATATGCAATTAATTGCAGTGATTGATATAGGTACATACTCATACAACTTCTTATAGTCTGACATGATTTTTATATCTCGGTTGTAAAATAAACATAGCATTAGAAACCTCCAAAATTATCAGTGTTTCTCTACAATATTATGCATGTGTTATACACCTTCTATTAAACACACAATCTATTAAAAAAACCCGCATCTAAATCCGTCAAGTAGTTTTAAAGATCTAAGCATACATACATACAGACAGCGGGAAGCGACTTTGTTTTATACGATGTAGTGATAGTGATAGTGATGCTCAGTAGAGTAGGTACTCTACTTATAAATAAAATTTTATTGTATCTACTACTATCATAATCTAAAGAATTCCATTGATCTATTTATCGGTAAAATATATTCAAACTTGGATTAGATTCAAAAGAATCTAATCGATTAAAGATAATAATTAATACCAATGTAAGTACCAGATTATTTATTAATCTGTAAAATAAAAAGAACTGGTCAAGAAAGTGTCAGGAACCATTTTTTAACATTAGTTATTTTTTCAAGCAGACAGATCTTTTTTATTATTTTTATTTTATATTGAAATGGCACAAGGTTCCGAGTAGACTATACCATACTATACTAAGTATAATATGGGACTATACCATACTATACTATAATATGGGACTATACCATACTATAATATGGAATTCTACTAGCCTCATCACATCACGAAAAGCTCTCCGCTCACACAGTGCAAATTTTCGCGAGTGACCGCGGGTAGGACGAAAGAACGTGAAAATCTCATGACTAAAGAAACTATAAAATTGGTTCTTCAAACCCTAACATTCACGCTAACTAAACCTAACAAGGGATAACACAGCACATCAAGGACTTTAATTACCATGTTTAAAACTTAGCAATTATTTTCTAGTTTATCTACCTACGCTACGATATGAGACTATAAACTTCAGGTCAGGACCATCAACCATGGGGAAGTTGAACTCATTGGGATGATTCTCGCAACGCTTTCGGTATAACTTAGCTAGAGTCTGTGCGAAAAGAGAACAGGCATGGAATTTGAGGGCGCGCATTTGTATTTAATTAACTGTCGCTTGGTCGTGTGAGGATTATGCCCAAGTCTTTAACAGTTACCTTCTACATTAAATTTTAGAGGTTTTAGGTCAAAGACCTAGGCATAAACGCCACGCAACCAGCCGTGGGATAGTTAATACAAGTGTGCGCCCTCTGATTCTATGCCTGTTCTCTTTTCGAACAGACTCTAAGTTTTTTTTCCTAATTTCCAGGGGAGAAAGAATGACAGAAGCGCCAGTGGTGCAGACGCAGCAGGGCGAGGTCCAGGGGAGAATCGTGACCAGTCCTGATGGGAAGAGTTTCTACTCCTTCCAGGGGATACCTTACGCCAAGCCTCCACTAGGCTCGCTTAGGTTTAAGGTGAGGAAGTTTAATATTCATATTTAATTTAAAATGATAAATCTATGTTATAATCACACAGGTCATAAATAATAACACTATTCCATCTGTGTTGTAAACAAGTTCATCCATGCTGGACTGTGAGCGATAGAAAAACATAGAATGTGCCAGCTGCATCTCCTCCCGGGCATGCTGTAAAAACCAGCTAAGGGATTCGAGGTTTTAAGTGTATTGCAATTTATAGGCGATTGGCTGACAACCTGTCACTATAGCAATATACATTATCATCTGTAATAACCCTCAAACTTGTCAGACGTGGCGGAACGACTTTTTTAACGTTTAGGTCGTTTTTGCTCTGCCTACCCCTCTAGGGATAAAGGCGTGATTTGTGTATGTTGTAAACAAATCAGATTTAAAACTTCAAAATCTGGCGATTGTTGTAGGATAAAGTAAATTCAGAATTTTTAGAAGCGTTTGATCTTGTCTACCACATTTCATATTAAAGTAATTACAGTGTTAACGTTTATGTAGGTACGTCTGATATGTTATTTGATACATGTTGAATTTTATTGTATGAGTTAAGTAGGTAAAACGTCCGCATTAAATAGTTTCTGAAATAAAAACTTAACCTCTCTTAAGTGTGCCACAAGGATGAATT
Source organism: Scrobipalpa atriplicella (assembly GCA_029255725.1). Lineage (NCBI taxonomy): Eukaryota > Metazoa > Arthropoda > Insecta > Lepidoptera > Gelechiidae > Scrobipalpa > Scrobipalpa atriplicella. The sequence continues at coordinate 1,163 of JARACY010001260.1, read as the reverse complement.
TTAGGCCTCAAACTATTTCCTGTGTCGTATCGTATGTAAATTTTCACTTTGAATTTGACACAATAAAGTGAATAGAATGTTATTTTCGATATTGGATTAAATCAATTTTTTGCCAAATAAATTATTTCTCCGCGACGCGAGTTTTATAAAATCCAAAAGATATAAATGCAGCCGTATGAATATGAAATGAATCACACCCCATATGAAGAGAAAAACATTAAAAAGCACCTTATTTCTACCTGTGGTTTATTTACGACATGAATCACTAAGTTATTTAACCAGTCAACCGCAGATATTAGCAAAGGAACGATTCTTGAGTCAGCCTACTTAAATGTGTTATTTTTATCTTGATATTATCGCGACATATTTGTTGAGAGCTTTACCTACTTATCTGCCGCACGGCGCTCAAGTCGTTTATGCGGTGTTTTTTTATTTGTTTTATTCAGTTTTGCAATGTTGACGGTTTTTTAAAGGATTTGTACGATTGACGTAACTCTTGTTATATTGATTAAATTATGTCATCAATTCATCAACACTACCAATATTACTAAACTTTCATTTCTTCATAATTTCAGGCACCACAACCTCCAGAGCCATGGGAGGGCGTCAGAGACGCCACAGCCGAAGGCAACATCAGCGCCCAAATAGACCCCCTGATCCATAAACAATTCGTTGGAGACGAGAACTGTCTCTTCCTCAACATTTACACCCCCAATCTTGATGGAGAGTTCCTCCCTGTCATGGTTTATATCCACGGAGGTGGCTTTAAGTTCGGCTCTGGCAGTGCGACCATGTACGGAGGAGATTATCTAGTAGAAAAGGACGTCATCGTCGTAACCTTGAACTACAGATGTGGAGCGTTGGGTTTCCTCAGTCTTAACACTCCAGAAGTCCCCGGGAACGCTGGTTTGAAAGATATAGTCCAAGCCATTCGATGGGTCAAAGACAATATCCACAATTTTGGGGGTAACTCCGGAAACATTACCGTTTTCGGTGAAAGTTGTGGCGGAGTTGCAGTTTCTATTTTAACCGCTAGTCCTGCGTCGAAAGAATTGATCAGTAAAGCTGTCATTCAATCCGGAACAGCGCTAAACAGTTGGGCGTTCCAGAAGAATCCTCTAGAAAACGCTAGAAGTTTAGCGAAGATCTTAGGATGCGAGTCT
>JARACY010001259.1:0-62760 GCA_029255725.1 Scrobipalpa atriplicella | reverse complement strand
CACTACGTGGAAAATCATAAAAATAAAAACAAAGGATTTATAAAACAAAGACAAGTAGTCGATTAAAGAAACGATAACCATTATAAAAACATTTAACAATAATAAAAGTACTTTTTAATCAGTTATCTAAGTCTGATAGAGTTTATAATAAATAGGTACCTATAGAACTCATTACGCAGCGGTACCAAAGCAAAAATGATTTTAGGCGCATATTCTGGCAGTGTACCTATTATAGCCACGTAGAAAGAAGTATTAATACTTACAGTGAAGCCACCTCCCAATCACCCATGGCCTTATTTACAGGCAAACAATTCCCAAACCGTGCACTCCTCCCTGTTCCTCTTAACCCGAAGGAGGTGAACTACTACCCAAATGGGCCCATAGCTAACACCCGAAATGAAAGAGAGAAAATCTTTAACCAGTTATTACAATACCTAATAGTTACACTCGACACCAAAAAGATCTCCAGCTCAGCATATGCTCCAGTCAAAGACTGTAGCGCTAGTTTTCAGCAGGAATCTCACTAAACAGAACAGTAGTGCGTACTCTGCCCTGTCTTTAATCAACGAATTTAATCCTAACCTGTTTTCTACAGGTGATCGGCATCGTATTCTCCTTCTCGCTGGCCAGCTCGATCCGCAAAGCCAAGTCGGAGCGTGAACGCAGGAGGTGGGAGATCCAGGAGCAGATGATCAACGCCTACACCTCCCTCAACCCTGGCAATGAGAAGGCGGCGCCGGTCGTCTACGTGCCCTTCCATGGACAGACCACCGCTTAGATGTTTTACTCTAGGGTATTTTGTGAAACGCCACACTAATTTTAAGGCCTTCGAGGATCAACCTTAGAAATCATATTGGGATATCAGGGATTGGAGCAGACTTCAAGCGGCTTAAGACCGCGTTGGTTTTCAAAACAGTTTTTTTTTTAAATGAAAGCATAAAAAAGAAAAAAAAAGCTAGAATTTACACTTGGGTGGGATTTGACTTGTTTTTATTTATATAGAGACGTGTAGGTAGTAACGAACATCATTATTTAGCAGCTAACTTTTAAATGAATGTTCCGATACAAATAAATACAGAAAAAGAAAATTATAACTATTAAAATTGAGATTGTTATTTGGTAGAGTCCGTTTCACATAACTTTACCTCTGGGTGGTGGCGCTAGTGTCTTTATAATAATGTCAAATTTGACACAATTATATGAGGAAAAAATTAGTTCCATCTGTCACCGCAGATAAAGTTACGTGAAACGGACTCTAAGATGGCGTTTCACAAAAATAAAACTGTCGATATTTTTAAATGCCACAGGGTTTATTTTCGGCCAGTTTCTTTTGTAATAAATTCGTTAGTTTATATTTATCTTTATAAAGTTGTGGTTAATATGTGTTCACCAACATCACGTGAAGTGTGATTCAGTATAATATTAGCTATAAATTTTCCTGTTTTTGTAGGTAACTACATAGTTTAATGATGGGAATGGGAATTTAATCCTACCATGTATTTACACTTTAAATGCGTGACATATTTGATATAATGTCGGTATTATATCTTGACGATGTATTTAAGAAACATTAAAGCTATAAAAAGGAAATAATTAAATTTCGTTTCTGTCAGTAAAAATCTATAAAAATGTGGAGTTTTTTTCTTTCCTGCTGTTAATTTTTAAAGCCTTTAAAAATATCGATAGTCAAGCCAGTAATTTAAGTACTTAATAATTTTACCCAAATGAGTTTGTATATAAGACATAATGTACCTATCTATACTTAATATTTAAGGGATATAATATATCTATGCTTTCAAATTAGCTTTTAAGTTTTCAAAGATTTGTACTTATATTAGAAATATGTATAGCCAAAATATTTTGTGCTAAAATAAGATCGCACTTGTATTTTGGACGACAGTCACCGACTTAGGCAATAATGAAATGATACAAAAATAATTATATTGAAATATAAGTATTTTGGAGTACCTAAATAAAATTATTTGGTTGTTTCATTTCGAGCAAGTTTATTTTTAAAATCCCTAAAACTTTATTGTACAGCCGTAAGTACCTATGTCAAATCGGCTAAAATATAATTCCGTCAAATACTTATAATTATAACCACCGAACCGCGCTCATAAGTAATCCGTGACCGAATTACGACCGAACCTTCGTTTTCCACTATAAAAGAAAACAAAATAATTCTGTCAAAGCCCAGATACATGTCTGATACAGAACAGGGGTAATACCTACTATCTGGAACATTCTACAAAACAAAGATAACGATAGTGATAGATAAGATATCGAATTCCAGTCGCCGGTCTCAAGATAAGAATACTAAGGCCCGTATTTATAAAGGCTCGTATTTCTAAAGCGATCTCAAGATTGAGAGCAATATTAAGTATGGATTTGGCAGGTAAGTTTGTACGGGAATGACATTTCTGATGCGAACTCAAACTCGCTGTCACTCTTGAGAGCTGTTTATAAATACGGGCCTAAAAGTGATCCTGATTAGTGATCGTTGAATGATTGTCTATGAAATATATACCTGCTTCAAATTGGAACTGAATTAAATGGATGTGGAATTAATCAAATCTAGATGTAGGTAATTCTAGAACTTCAGCCAACATTATACACAAAGAAAAAATACTTTATGACATGACAAAAATGACGTTCCTTAAAATATTTGATACAAAATACGTACGTATATGATCCAATATGTTTTTATTATTTTCATTTATCAATTTAATTAATTATAATCAAATCACAGTAGTACTGCAATAATATAAATATAGGTAGATGTAAAAATAAAGGTAGAGTATTTATAGGGAATGTTACATGTTAAATGTTAGTACAGAAATAGGAACTCGTAGAATAGTGTCTATTGACTTTACTGTATGTACACTTTATGCAGGTAGGTGCATTCTGGGTCCGGTGCATTGCTAAACAATACGAACCATAAACACGTACGTAATACATTGTTGCATCTATACTAAGGTATGTATGTATGTATGTATACTTTTTACAAGGTTGAACAAATCCTATACAATACAGCTACGGATGCAGAAGCTTTTTATATGTAAATATCTATATGAAAATCATTGTTGAAAAAATATTGTTGAAAAAATGCCTTTTGTAAAGATTTAAAACATCTGGGTTGACCAATCAGAATACGAGAAACGTAATATATATTACGTTTCTCGCAATATAAGTTTTTGGCTTAGGTACTTTGTTATTGTAGCACCAACTGTGGTATAGTTCAATATCATAAAAAAGTGTATTTTTTTTCTTTATGGTCTCACAAAACCGACTAAAACAGTAAGTTATTTTTTCAATCCGAAACGTAGATTTATATTTTCTTTTGAGTTGTTGAGGTTTTGAGAAAGACATAAGAAACTGTAGTTATATGTTTCTAAATGCAATACCACGAGTAGTGTTTTGCTACCAACATATCCGCAAACTGCTATCCATAATAAAAGACGTAACAAATCTCAAAACTAAAGTAGGCATGCTTAAACTGCCTGATATACATAATTCTTATCAGATAAACGACAGTTATCTACCATCCTTCGACGCTTACGTGTGTTCCTAGTGTTTCAGTTAATTTGTGGACATCAAATGATGCGAGAAAAAATTGTGACCCAAAACAGAGTGCGTGCTTTCCAAAGCACGCAAAACTATACTCAGAACATGAAGTTTACTAAGACCGAGGCGGAGTACAACATGAAATCTGTAAGGTTTCTGCTGCTGACTATCACGACTATGTTTATTGTAAGTATCTTGATAAATGTTTCAATATATTGCGCAATGATATGTTAGGCAATTAATGTTTACAAACACTAGTGTCTAGTCTAAGCATAAATGTAGGCAATTTACACTTAAATACTCGAGTATGCAGTGTCCGAATACGCGATGTTTTTTTGTGTTAGGAAGAGTGAATTAGTTCATCGGTTTCAAAACAACTTCAATCATCAAAGATTATCTTTATTAAGCTTATTTTTTTAAGGTTAGACTATTATATATTCTGTGGGTTAGGTTAGTTAAACAATAGGTTAGATAATTGATTTGCCAACGTGATGAAGATATAAAAAGACAAAGAAGATAGAGCTCGAAGTGAAACAATGTTAATATCAGATTTTTACCAATCAATCAAAAATTGTAACTTCTACTTTGTCTCACCGTGACCAAAATTAATGGTTTAAATAAAAACAAATATTAAAAAAAATATAGAAGTAGAGCTCGTAGCTCCTAGAATAATTTGGGGGATTATTAATCAAACAATTTTTGAGGCATCATAAAAAAAGTATTCCTTTTGATTTTGCAATTTCAAGTAAAAATTGCTCGATCTTTTTATGACCTCTGACTAAAGAACTACATTTAGAGAACGGTAACCTTCGTAGCTATGTCTTAATAACAAGAGAGATAAATACTTTTGTTCTGATTTCTATACCTACAGTATAGCATTCGAGAAAATTACCATGAATATTTATTTATCTTTAGCCGCAGTTTCACATTCATTGGTATGTTATACAGAGTCTATGACAGAGTATAAAAAAAACTGTTAAGATTTAAGCAATGTAAGATTTTTTCTCTAGGTACGTCATCTTCTATTGATGAGAAAACGATGAATGAAATGCTTAGTGAGAGCTGATAAACGGAAAACAAAAGAGGCGAGTCCGCAAGACGCAGGCCTGCCTGATGCGAATTTTAGAAATTCTTACTCATATTTTTTTAAATGTGGTTATTTGGAAAAATTTAAACAGATCTTATTATTGTCACTTACTTATTGTGGTGCGTAATTTTCCAATCATTTTTCTCTTCCCAGGTGCAAAAAGTCAGCAAAGGAATCGCTTATCTGTAGAAGCCAAAACATAAGATGATGCGCTTTCAACTAGCAAAGCTTCTTAGGAAACGATTCTGTTTACCAGCCCAGATTCACATAATTTAATGTATGTCTTTATATGATTTTCTTTCAGATAATCGCCGCGCTAATGATAGTCCTAGGCATTTCGGTCTACTCTCACTACCACAACTTTGCGTTCTTCTACGAGAGCACGAAGAGCGGAAGATGGTTCACGCCGTCCATCATGAGCATCTTCCTGGGCATGGTGATGCTGCTGGTCACTTCCTTCGGCTTCTTCGGCAGCTTGAAGCAGAGCACTTGTTTGGTCAATGTGGTAAGTAGATAATATACCAGCATCAGCTGTAGTTATCATCGTATAAAAGTACTACTTTTTCAAACCCAGATTTCAATCGAAGCTAAAACCCAGAGTTCTACCGTGGATTTCTTAATTTTCCTTGGGAATATGATAGTTTTCCGCGGTAATACCTATATCAAGTATATACTTTCAAATCATGATAAACTGCACACACCTACGAAGAAATTCAAAGACTGTAGGAAACAATGCACGAAAACACAAAGTTATTTCTACGTTTTACTTTCCTAATAATCATGTTTCCTTTTCAGTACGCTCTTCTTCTGACCTTTATTCTGCTGGTTAAACTGGTAGTGGTGGTGCTGGCTTTCACTACGGACTCCGACCAGATTATGAATTACATAGACGTCCCCCTGACGGGCTACACGACCGACCCTGAGATACAGGATGAAATTGACAAGCTGCAGATTGGGGTAAGGTCTAAATACTAAATTACGTACAAGCAAAGGCTTGCCTGATGAAATTTGATCCCGCAAAAACTTTACACCTCTTTTGAAGAGCTGAGACCATTTTGTAGCTCATTGGTTACACGTAGAAAATCATTCCATACCCTAAGTTTCTGGAAGGAAACACCCCCAAAAAACTTAATGTACACGACCATTTATTTAAGTACTACGTTTTTCTGAAAAAATTGCATGGAACTTCATGGAAGACTTATTATTTCATTTAAATGTCGGCGATTTTACCTCAATTTGATAGATAAAAGAGGCGACAAAAAATTCTAACGTGTTTCCAGTTTGATGAGGTAGATAATAGACACCTAACCAAAACAAGACACGTCTTCCCAATAAGTCAAGAAAGAAAGAAGAATGGAAACTTTGTATCAAACCAAGAAATATAATTTAGGGATAAAGGTGTGACTTTATATTGTATGATTATGTGTGGATTGTAACCATTGGACATTTGTTTCCAGCTAAACTGCTGCGGTGGCTCATCCTACCTGGACTACAAAGACATGGTCTTCCCAGCTAACTACTCCACGGTCCAGGTTAACGGTGAAGAGAACGGCGATCCCCTAACCCTGACGGTTCCTATGTCCTGCTGCATCAAGGCTGGCGACTACACCTGCATTCAAATGAGGACCAACAGCTGCAAAGATGCTCTGACCAATTTTATACTGCAGAATATTAATGTGTTGGGCGTGCTTGGTGTTTCAGTTATGTTTATACAGGTAGGTACGCAAAAAAAAAAAACACCGCATTATCTCGAATGGTGCGTATGAATAACGAATGCTTTTAGCCTTTAGTAATTTTATGAACATCCGTTTATGTAATCAATAATTAAATCAATCAAATCCACATCAAAGAAGACGAAAAATAACACAACAAGGAGTCATAAAGTGGACTCTTCATATAAATGCTCAGAAAGAAAGTAAAACATTTTGCTACTAGCTTTATGGTCATCGCCACCCGCAAATTTTTGTTTTCAGCTGTTAAAATTATATATAAATTTCTGCTCACATGTTTTTTAATAGCGGTAGAATTTTTTAATTAGATTTTTTTTTGTTCGTAAAAAAATCTATAAATAGTAAATACGGACTAAGCAAATTACGTTTCTTTCAGTTATTAGGAGTGATATTCGCTCTACTATTGGCACGCTGCATCCGCAAGGTGAAGACCGAGAGGGCCTACATGAGCTGGAAGGCCAAGGAGCAGATGATCTTGGCCAGGGAACAGGCCAAGGACAAACACGTGGTTTATATCAACCGGTCTGACTCTAGTATTGCTTGATTTAACTTCAAATATATTATTTTGTTGAACTTTCTTCATAGGAAAAACTGTGGCTGTTGTCAATTTAATCCTGTTACTTGTATCTCGATAATCTATGCATTTTAATCCTGTTATATTTGTACTGTGTTTTAATCGTTAAATTCAGATTACATTATTGTTTTATTATAATGTTTATACTCTGTAAATAGATTTATTTATTCATATTTGCAAGGAAGGTAATACCAAGCAATGTAAATAGTATTAAAAAATACTTATAAATTATATTAGAATAGTTTTTCGAAAAATAGTTCAATGGTCTTTTGAAATAGTTGAAATGCCAGTCTTGAATAAAGCACTGAACTTGATTTTGTTAGGTTTCAGTTTAAAAATTGATGTGTATCCTAATCTTATATTTTTGGTATATGAAAAAGATCATATATTATTTATGTACATAATTTATTGATTCAATATAAATACTGGGACATAAATATCACATGGAATGTGGAAAAATACATTTTGTATTATTCCTAAGTCTATTTACTGATTGAGTCATAAATAAATAAAACATGCTCTATTTACTTAGGTTCTAAACTAAATCAAACTACAAAACAAAATCAATTTACCTTATTGTCCGATATCACTTCTTATACTTTATCTTATGATCCCAAAATATCTTCCCGGTTTCCCTGATGGGGTCTCCAATGGCTTCATGTTTTCCACCCTTCAGGTAGTGAGGAGTGAACTCTCTGTACGCTATACAGACTCGACGAGATGTGATGTCTTCACGCAACACACAATGCTCCCAGTGGTATCTAGGTTCCCCGTAGATTACTAGTAATGATTTCCTGAAAAAATTGTATGAGTAACTTAATAACCTATATCTTTTCAATGTGAGACTTCTTTCACTCCACATAATTATTTGACAATAAGATCTAATTTTTTATAATAATATTACATTAATTTATTATAATTACCATACCTAGGCATTGGTATCCTTATAATGACATCTGTTTCCACTTTTGGTTTAGTTGCTTCTATGGTGTTTTTCAAGTCATGATACCCTGGTCCCACAGTTCCGTCTGGATTTACCACAGGAGGGTATGTTTCTGCACAATGTAGATTATACTTCTTGATGTAATTTTCTACATTAAAGCGAGTCAGTGTAAGTACAGAGTCTGATAAACAATTGACTGTTATGATTCTCTCACCCCAGATCCAACAGTCATCTATGTGTGGGTCTATAGAGGCTCCTTTACTGGGGTCATACTCTAGAGAACACTGTTCTATAACTTCATACCCTTTCAATAATGTGACGTCATTGAATCTGTCCTGTATAAACTTAGAGAATGCGGGAAAACCATCAAAATGACCAGGAACAACTTTCATTTTCTTGAAATTGGTTTTTGGACCGAAATTCTGTTTACGCCGACCGCTCTGAGACGTGTCCCAGGGCATTTCATCGATATTTTTCATAAAGTTTTTCTCCTCTTCGTCTGATAAAAAATCGAGTTTGATGTATATTCCAGGAAAGTCGATAGATTCTCCTTCATGGTTGGGGTGTTGTTTATACAAATCCATGTCCCAGCCCTTCCAGGCTTTATCGCAAAGTGGGCAATAAACATAACCTTTGCTTTTGTCGAAGTCTAACTGTAGTTTTAGTTTATCTGCTCCGTATTCTGTTTCGCAGATCAGGCATGTCCTGCAGCCTTTGCAGCCACATGGACGGGGCTTAGTCATGGTAATTTTATTCACTTTCAGAGAGATTTTATCACAAAACATTCGATCTAATCTAGCACTCGAATTCACTCCAGTGTTGCCAACTTTCTAAATCAAAATTATCGGATTTTGCTCTTAAAATTATCGTACAATTATCGTACATTCATGTTTATCTTAATTTTGGTAAAATATGCAATAAAAGTCACATTTTTTGGTTCTAGGGTGAATTTTAAATCAGTATTAAACTAATTTTTTTTCTGCCCTCAGTTAAAACAAGCAAACTATCTATATAAACTATAATAGTATACAAACAAAACTTGCTGCAAGCTAAGTGCAAGCAAACCAGTTTTTCTCACTTACTCCACTCATGAAAAAATGTGCTTAGTAAACTGTTAACTTAGCTAAAATACGTATTGTAAAAAGAGAAAGATGACTAAGATTTGTACGCTTTCAAGGTATATATGACTCACTTTTTGTTATTGACGTATGACGTTACATGAAATGAAAATGTCTTTCAAAATTATCGTATGAATTCAAAAAATATCGTACGTAGTAGTGAAATTATCGTACTATCGTACATAATTATTTTTTATCGTACTGCACCTCAAATTATCGTACAAATACGATAATTATCGTACGGTTGGCAACGCTGATTCACTCGATCATTCAATTTTGAGGTTATGCTAATGTCACTTTGACTTTGACGTTTGTTCACTAGAGATGATAATAAAAGATAGTTTGCACCAGCTTCGATATCGATAACCGGTTTCAGATAATGTTCCTGCTTCTCAAAATCTCTTTTTATGATTAAAGTCTTAGATTGGAACTGTGAACTGAGGTATTAGTATTATGTATTACCTATATGGTAAAAATTACTAATTAAATGAAACAACGTTTAATTTAGGTCATTATTTATTTAGAATAAAATACGCCTTATTTGTTAACAATGTTTACCATATTTTTGTGTTACCAGATTACGAAATATGTGATAAAATCGCCAATTTTTGAATAATTTATGTAGGAAATAAATAGGTGTGACCGGTAAAACAAAAGATTATGTAAAACAGTAATTAATTTTTATTTTCCGTAAGATTAAAAATAATCTTTTTGTTATCCACACATTTGACGCATATATTCACATACAAAATAACTAATTGTTGATATTGACATAATCAAAGAAAGACTATTTTATGGGTAATTCGTGTACCATACAATCTACAACTATCTACGTAGAAATGTGATAAAATGTAAAAGTTACAGTGTCAAAAGAAAACTTTAATTCTTCAAATTTTTCCTTTCTAAGGGATTATCAAAGATTTTCTCATATTAGAGAAAAATAGAAGAAAGGCATAAGAAAGGAGTGTTATCTACCTCATATTAAATAATGTCCAAAATGTATTCATTGTTTTTTTGTTTATAACGTCTCACTAAAGCTTCAATAGGGTTAATTCTGAACGTGATTTGGTGAATTAAATATGAACACCATATTTTTGTGAATACCTATTCTGTGAAAATAAAATAAAATTTATACATATAAAATTTAAATACATAATTTATGTAATGTGGCCTGCCACATTCAGGAAGTCCTCATGTTTTATAATTTATTATAATTTTAAATCTAAGTGCACTTTTCAATTACTTTGTTATAACTGATAAGATATTAACTAAACCACCTTGTTTCCATTCCATTAACATACATAGTTATAAACCTCAGGTTGATTCCACAAGTCAAAGGATTGTACCCGTGAAAAACATTCTTTTTTTCGCATTTATAAGTAATCATTCTCGCCTTCGATCATGGCGTGCTCAAGTTATGTCAGCAATATTTTCATTTCGCAATATTTTATATTTACGACTGTATTACAGTTTTAGCGATCCACATTGTTCCTAGTAATTAATTTAAAATTTCAAGTTAAAGGGCTGCTCCTAGAGAGTTGGATTCCGTTCTACTCCAACAAGCTAAGCTCCCAAGAGCAAAACACTCGCAAACCAGCTGTCATGCGGACACTTTCGCATATGAAGAGTTGAAATGAAGACGAAAAAGTGGCTGCCTTTTCAGGCATTTGGTCAACAAAGCACCTATGCGTTTCGTGTTCTTCGACACTCGTCAGAAAGACCCTTTCACACTTTTTCAAGTTAAGATTATATTATAGCGTGATATTATTCTTATCAACGAACATACTTATTTTATATGCAAGTTTAGAATGGCAGTGAATTATATCGTATTAAGTTAATTAATTTAATTTTCCAATAAATAGATCCAATTAATCATTGCTGACATGTAATATTCCATAACTTGTTAAATGCGTTAGGATAAATTACATTAATCTGAACCATATTACCATAGATAGCCATTATCAAGATAATATCAACATTGACCATGCAATATGTGATACTCAAAAAGGCGTCACTTAAGTTGTGTCGAAGTGAATCTCTTCTGAAACCTCCATTTCTTCAATCGAGTTCTTCAAAGTCTAGAACTCGGAAAGTGGAGTAGGGCACGAGCGCAGGGGGAGGCGGCGACGGTGTGGGGGGCGCTACCACGACCGCGGGCGGTGACAACCCCGGCGCTCCTTGATGCTAATCGTCCACCAGCTCCCACAGCATGAGCGCGGCGTCCATGCCACCCGTGCTGATCAAGCAGCGGTCGTTGAACAGGAAGCGAGCGCTGTATATAGCCCCGCTGTACACTTTCATCTCGTTGTATTCGGCTTTAGGACTTGCACAAGGATATCTGTAAGAAAATGTTAAATTAAAGGTTGATATCATATCACGTTTAAGACCTTCGAACTGGAAAACTGTATTGAATTGAAATATACCTAAACAGACGTAAGTAACCGTCGGTGTCACCACTTATTAGTAAATCATGAGCAGCAGAGCGGCTTGATGTTGATATAAGAGTCGTCATCGGGTAGAAACGGTTGTTCCACATTCCTTAAATCAAATTAATATGAAGTTTAGTCAAAAGCTATAATGAGAAGGTAGTTCTTGCATAACTTATTTTGTATCCTACATACCCGAAACAAGGAAACCAACAGTAGAGTTATAGGTAGACCATTTGACATCTTTCATAGCTATTGGACTCTTTTCAGGAGAGAGAGCTTTGATGTCCCCTGAAAAAAAATATTGATTTTAATAATATAACAGTAACATGCTTCATATAATTACGTAGCAAAATATTTCATTATTTCCAACTTACAGAATGCTAAATCGTAATCTGCAGTGACACTTTGTAAATAACTTCCATCCAAACTCCAGTCTAGTTGCATGAGTGGCTGAGCACCCCTTATTTTATTTGATTTCTTATAAGAAAATCCGTCTCGGGAGACTCGGAATAAGTAGATGCTACCATTTTGGGAACCAATAGCAAGGATATCTCCAGCTGAAATACAAAATTAATGTTTTAGTGTTAGAGTAGAAGTACTAGATGATTGGTACTTCAAGGTTTCATTTTACCTGAATTATACTGCAAACAATTAAGTGGAGATCCGCAGACTCGAATAGTTGCCACATGTGCACCTGCTTCTGCGTTGAGGACCACCAAGTGACCTTCGGTACTGCCTGCTGCGAGCGCTCCACCACCTGGATGCCACGCCAGTGATACGCATTCGTAGCCCACCTATAAAAAGTTTATTTCAATATCTATTCTACTCACTACAAAAAATACCATCACCATAATAGTGGCTAACAAACCTGAGTAGCGAATATCAACTTGTGTCCTTTCCATAATGCTATATTTTTGTCGTGGCCTGCCGTAGCAAACATTTCATCATCAGGATGCACAGCGAGACCTATAAGCTGTTTGTGGTGTCCGAACAGTATCTGGAAATTACATAAATTGATCATATTATCAGTTTATCAGCTAAAAATAATTTGAAATTGTTTTACTAATGATAATGACGTACCTGATTGAATCGTCGCTGTAAAGAACCTTCCATTATATTGTTTCGAGTTGTACCAACATACAAGTTTCCGTCGTTTCTTCCCGGCCTTTGAGGATATATGCTACGTACGCCGCCCGCTGATTCAGGTAGCTGTTAATGAAAAACAGGAATCAAAATATTTCAAACATCATAAGGATTATTATTTTACCATGTAAAAATAAAATAAACTAACCTTAGTCTCAGTTATTCTTTTATAATTTTGTAAAGAATCCCATGCTGCTATTTTTCTGTCCTTTTCGCCTCCTGATATTAAAGTTCCTTCAGACAGCATTACTAAAGAGCTGATTCCCTTGATATGTGCCTAAAAATTAAGAACAATTAAAATTGCATCATAAAGTTTTCTAAGAAAATAACAAAGAAATAATTTATTGTAAAGAATTTTATACCTCAAATTCCATCCGGACAAAATAAGCACCATCACTATCAACACTATAGATTGTTATAAATCCATCACTATCAGCAGTAACGACGTCACCATCTTGTTCAAACTGCAGCGCTGTCACATGTGTACGAGAAGGCTAAAACAAAAAAAAAGTTTTACTTAACGGACCGTATTTAACCGTATTTATACCAATTTATACTTCGATATAAATATAAATTAGTAAGCTATATCGATATTTAACCGTTTAGTGTACACTAGTCCATTTATTTTTTTACAATAATTAATGGCCTGGATGCGAGTATTTTAAGCCAGGTATTTTTCAGTCACTTTCACTCCTAATACAAACTTACTGGTTTGATGATATCGGTTCTTTCAAAGAATCCGTCCTTCCTGCGATTCCAGAAAGCCAAATGACCTTTCCCATGGGTAATGAGAAGGTTATCGTCCAGGGGATGGAAGGCTGCTCCGGTAAGCTCTTCTTGGAGAGTCTGTAAAACAAAATAACAGATAATGTGAGGTCAATTCGGTAAGAACACGACCTCACTAAATCTCAAATAAAACTATTGCCGTCTATTTCTCTTCTCTCACAGACAGGTATGGACTTATGTCAATTAATTGCCCTCATTGTCGTTGATGCTAAAGTCGGCCTATATCCACTTCTCTGCCTCAATACCCCGTAATGTATTCAGACGTGATTAATTTTATTTTGGCATTGCAGGTTGGTCTAGCCAGGGCGTCTAGCATGGTAGAGTGCGAGAGAAAATTCTAATGTAGTACCTACAGACCTGTATTTTAAATGCATATTATACCTACTAATATTATACAGCATTATACATAGCACATTAAGTTATTTTTACATACTTTTGTTCTAGTAGCTTCACAAACCATAACTTAAGTAACGTTGGCATCTACTAGCAGTAAAAAGAATAGAAACGTGAATAATACCTGACATGCCCTACTATACTGTATTCCACAACCTCTAGCTTCGCGTGACCAATATAACTCTTGACAAATATGAAGATTAATTCCTTGGAAGTGGCAAAAAAATGGGAATAATGCAACCGAGCCGTAATTTATTGCATTAGCGATTGCCGTTGCAGGCAATAATGCTGGTGTTACTTGCCGATTATTTTTTATTATTATTTTTATGTTTTTATGAAGAAAATATATTAACGGAATATGATACGTACTTGAAATGAAAAAGAATAGATACCTCTATATATATTTATATTTTGTAGAGTGTGAAAGCTAACACGCTACGAATGTGCTACGGCGTAGCAACGGTGTAGCACGTGCTACATAAAGCTTAATTTCTATGCAACTTTAATTTAAATTAGGATTTAATGTAAAAATACCTTCATTATCATACAAATAAGCCGTTTCTTTGTATTTGACAATAAAATTGGTACATATTGTGACCGACTCCAAAAATCGGATGTTCTCTTTTTTTCCTAAAAACTTTTCGCGATCGATACGCAGATGATTGAATTTTACTTTGGCTATTAATATTACCTATTAAATCAGTAAACAATCAGCAATTTATTTCTCTCGTGAATACGTCACAATATACAACGATCCATCATCTCCACATAGTTACAAGGTTAAATAAACATAACCTCATTACCAGTAGCAATCCCACGAAACCTACGACTAGGTTTTTGATAAAACCCCAAAATACGTCATTCATGAGCTGTTTAACGTCATAGGTACTTCTTATGGGGTCACAATTATCGAGTGGTGTAATCTTAATGGGTCCGAAGACCTTGGGGTTCTACAAGGTCAGAAAATTGTCGCCTAGATCAAGTACAAGTTAGGTAGAGCGCATTGAGGTAATCAGAAGTCAGCTTGACGCAATAAGAGATGGATGGGCGTCGAATTACTTAGCATGAGATAGTTGAAGGACTTGAAGGTAATATAGAACTTACAGCGACTTTTCCGAGCAGATGTCCCCACTGCCACTGCCACACTGACAAGATGCTCTCACGACCAGCGTCCACAGCCAGTACGTAGCTTCCTCCATTCTGAAAATATAACAATATCATTGATGTGGTTAATAGACTGGTTTGCTGGCGGTCCAATTCATCATTATTTGATTTTATGCATTTTGCTGCTATTGCGCGAGTCGAGAGTTAGCGCGTTGCCAGATTTATGTTTGGCGCACCCAAATGGTATTTGTTACACTTACCAGCTGCGAGAAAGCGACAGCAGACACTCCTGCTTCAAACTCTGCCATGCCGAAGACGTGTAAAGTCTGCAGGGTATCGGTAGACCAGATCCTGACATGGGCCTGAGCTCTTCTCCCACGACCGGCTCTTTGACCACTAGCGACTAGCTCCCGAGATGGATGCAGTTCCATGCTGGAGAAGAAATACACAATTATACAATCTCTTATGTACAGACAGATTACATTTTTGTATAGTAAGTACACTTTCGGATTAAAGCGGACTTTCGAACGGTTTTTAAATCCTGGAGTCATAATATTTATGTTTCGTTGGCCATTACAGCTTTTACTATGAAGTCTCTGCACAAAATAGTGTAACGGGTAATTAATGAAGAGCAACTACTATGGAATGATGAATCAATATTGGAATTATCAATAAATCAATTAATCGCCATCTTCAGCCTACTTCAACTCCAGACGATATAGACACAGATGACTTATAAGCGCGGCGGGCGCCAAATATAGTATAGGCCTTATTACTATTTCTCTAATCCTCATTCTCAGTCCTGTGCCGATAGAAGGACTTACCATTGAATATCCTCTGTGTGTCCAACATAGTGCCTCTGAGATTCCTCGTCTCTGTCGTACATGACAGCCACAGCGGCCACGTAGTACAGAAGCTCTCCAGTGGGTAAAACCCACAGGTTCCGGCGGGAATCAGATCCGCGGTAGCCATATCTGGAAGCACATTTTAATATGAGCTTAGGCAGTCCGCGTACGTTTAATAGGGATGAATGGAAGAAAAAACATGAATGACGAGCCTTGAAAACAGGTTTCTTTAAAGCCGTGAACAAGTCAATAAAACATCTGTAAAGATTTAATAGATTAGCTTCAAAAATTGAGCAGCTCAATGAATAAATAAGAAAATATAGAGTGCATATTTTATACGGGAAAAGCGAATTATCATTTTGAGAATTCTTTGGGTAACCGGGTAAGAATGTATTTGGTTTTTTAATCATGATCATGAGTAAAACATTTTTTTTTAAATACTGCAGCATTTAAGGTTATACAAGCAGGAAACATAAATATAGAACTAACTCTCTATTTAAAAATAAAAAAGCGATGAAATCAGAATTAAAAAAACACTTACACCCATTCAAGTTGCAGTTTCTTCTCGGGCGGAGTGTTATCGATGGGCGCGTGGTGTATGGGAGGGTAGAAGGTGCGTCTCAATCCCCGGATTGTCACCCGGATCGGCTCCTCCTTCAGCACTTCTAGAAGAGTGTAGTCTGTAGGATAGACGAGTTAGTCACATCGAAAGCGTATTTACAGCGGTCTAGTGGCTAAACTAGGATCACATTTTGCACGACTACGTTAAAGGAAATGTGATTATTTCTAAACTACATCAGCCGATGTTCTGCCGCCATGTTTTTCTTGCTTGGCGAACATATTGGCGAGAGTAGTGCGGGATCTTACATACTCAGGAAACGTTGCTGCCCATTTCCTGGATATTTTTGTCGTCATTTTCACACCCTCGGAAAAATACTGTTTGGAGTAGGTATAAAATATATGTTGTACGCAGTAATTCATGCATAGACCATTTTTAATGCATTGCTAATCGATCTTGAGTTCGATAGCCAGTTCAGCGAATAGTCCCGCTGTTAACAAGAAGTTTTCTATATCTCCTCTTCAATTTTAATAATAAAACAATAATTTACACATTGTCTAAGCTTAAAATACCTGAATTGCGAACGATTTCCCCTTCAGGTGCGTACAGCACCCTGGGTCGACTTTTGCTCCTAGCGCGGCGACCACCACGCAGATCTTCAACTGGTGTTGCAGCTACGTTGGCTCTTGATCTTGATCTAATCAACAAGATTTTCTTATGTAATATAGGCTCGTATTTATAAAAACATCTCAAGATTGAGAGCAATATTGAGTGCGGATTTGACAGGTCATTTTGTATTGGAATGACGTTTCTGATACGAACTCAAACTCGCTGTCACTCTTGAGAGCTGGTTATAAATACGGGCCATAGTTCCCTACATTATTTGCGAGATGGACGAGACGATGAATTAAACGGTCTACTCTAATCAACATCATTAAAAATTTGCTTGCCTGTAAATCCTCGACGCACGCTATCTCGAAAATACTGGATACAAATGAAACTCTGATTTTGACAACATACCTGATGAATCTGAGGACGACCATAAATACCTTCTAACTGGAGATTCTATGGGCAGTGGAGCACTGACTCCTGGACTCAGAGCTGGCGCCACCATCGCAGTACCGAGGTAGAACGTTTCCACGTCTGCAAACTCGTTCCGTAGTTGTGAGAAACTTCTAACCTGCATTGACAAAAGTAATGAAAATAAATCTATCCTTAAAGATTTAATTTTCTTCGGTCTGTTTAAAAACGTTACACATACATAAAATCAAGTTATTAAACCTAATGAGGTAAGCGAACGTCAAATACCTACAAAAGCTTATTTCGCTATTCTTTTTTACGCGGAATTGGCTACTTTCCAACTAGTCAAATCAGCAACTTTTTATGTAATGTCAAAAACGCTTTTTTGTATGAAAATAGTAAATTATGACGTCACATTTTAGTAAATATTGACTAATCAAATCAATAACTTTATATACTTTTAATTCGATTATTAAAATCTAATTGTGTATTTTTTTTTTATGATGAATGAAATCCACAATATTTTTAGCCATTAGTTTTAAGTATAAACGTTTTGAATTTTTTAAGCTACCCAGTCAAGTACCCAATTGCTACGCCGTAGCACTTTCGTAGCATATTACAATCTCTACAAATGACATTCTTTCTCCGTAGCTTTTCGCTGCGAAGAACTTCAATACTTCTTTCCTTATTTGTGGGACATTCTCATAGAGGAACTAACAGAAAGTATGAATGCACCGTCCTTGTGTTACTTCATCCTTGGGTATTCTGTCAAGCTAAACTTCTTGAAATTACCTCCTGACCAGTAATTGTGTACATCCTCTTGGCACCGCTCATCTTCAGCACCTGCCCCAAGTCCTCAAGCACCTCCTCGAAAGGCTGTGTGGTTCGCAGGTTCAA
Source organism: Scrobipalpa atriplicella (assembly GCA_029255725.1). Taxonomy (NCBI): domain Eukaryota; kingdom Metazoa; phylum Arthropoda; class Insecta; order Lepidoptera; family Gelechiidae; genus Scrobipalpa; species Scrobipalpa atriplicella. The sequence goes on along the minus strand of JARACY010001259.1, from coordinate 44,568 downwards.
CAGAACCCGGCACTGGAAACAAACAATTATTTAAAAACAACCTTCCTGTAGCATCTCTTCGAAAGGATGTAAAGGGTAGGGATTTGTGCAAAGCCTTTTTGGGGGAGTAAGGTGGTGGCACCTTGCTTATTTCTGCCGCTTAGCAGAAGTGTTCGCACTTTTGTGTTTCGGTTTGAAGGGCAGGAAAGCCAGTGATATAACTGGCACATGAGACAACTACGCACTCTGTTATTCTATTAGGAGCTAGTGAGATAGTTAGTAGCAGGTATTATAGGTTCCGGTGCTGTTTACCATCATACATACATACATACATATAATCACGCCTTTATCCCTATAATGGGATAGGCAGAGCGTAAACGACCTAAACAAAGGTCGTACCGCCACGTCTGACAAGTTTTGAGGGTTATTCCAGATAGAACTGTATATTGTTGTAGTGGTAGGTTGTCAGCCCATCGCCTTAATTACAATACTGAAACCCTCGAATCCCTTAGCTGATTTTACAGCATGCCCGGGAGGAGATGCAGCTGGCACATTCAATGTTTTTCTATCACTCCCAGTCCAGCATGGAAGCTAATAAGTAAAGCATGTTTACCATCAGGTGGACCATACGCTCAGTTACCTCTGTATACGTAAAAAAAAGGCTTTATGTATAGTTCGCGGGTTCAACAGAACCCGGCACTAGAAGCAAACGATCATTTAAAGCGACCTTGGTACGGACAGCCGTAAATCTTTGCAATTGCCTCCCTCAAACGTACTCGTGTTTTGTGAAGTTTGAAGCGAAATATACACGGTCGAATTTGGTTTGATTTTTTTTTGAGTTTTAATATCTTTAGTTAGATTTATCTCTCTCATTTTATTGGTAGAAAAGCAACAGTTATTTCTTTAGAAAACCTAACAACTCTTCCCGAATAAATGAATGTATGAAACAATAGTTGGTGCAATAAAGTTGGTCACATTTATATTTTTCCCATAGGTTTGACGACTGTTTTGAATTCATTATCTTTTAGAATGAGAGTACTCAAATTTCATGTAAAGTGAGTTCAGTAGAGTCAAGATGATAGGGTTACATTTGATAACTCCCAATCCATAGTCAATACAAAACAGTAATGAATTATTAATTTCAAGATTGTATTCAAGACTATTGAATTATACTGTGGTATTATAGTCAAAATCATGTGCGTGCCTCTTAGGCACAGTATAATTCAATAGTCTTGACGTTCTGGCTCAGACTCATATATTATACTGTGTCTTAGGTTTAGTTCATTCAGACAAACCAAATTCCCTCGTGTGTAAGAATCTTTTCTCCAGCAATCAAACTCGACCGGTGTTTAGCTATCAAGGTCTCTGCATTCAAAATATGACCGCCATTAGTTTGATACACGAGGCCCTATAGGGATAAATAATACCCACGTAGCGTAGGTGAAGTATTATTTATTCTAGAGTTCCTAATGTTTGGTTTATGTATGCTAAAGACTTATGGGCGGTTGCATGAATATGAGGGCCATATTATTTTTGCTCTATTTGGAATGCTTTTTGTTTTCTCAGGAAGTAAATAACATGTTATTGGGCTAGGTAGGACACTTAAGTCGGATGGTGAGACACCTCAAGATAGAGCGACATGATATGAAAATATCAATGGAAGCTAGCACAGTACGGCTATGTTGGCTATACATTGTTTAAGGAATAGGGGCTTCATCTTCCTTTCTTTTTGAACAGAAATGGGACTACAGGCAATAACATAATAGGAGGTAAACAAAGCATTTTGTACAGGTACATAACTTGGTAAATGATGATTATAGACCTCAATCTGTGATAAACTTAACATGCTAGAAAAAACAAAAGACTTTGATTAACTGTTAATTGCTGTAGCTTAACCCAGTTACATTATTTATAGGGGCCTATGATTACTTTCATAATTACATACCCAATTTGTAAAGCCTTGTTTTGACTTCCTAACCTTAAATTGAGTGGAAATCTCGTCACGAATATCTTTCATTCATCAAAGTAGGTGTAACTAACAATTTACGTCAAGCTTTCGAATTAATTGTAGACTGTAAATCAACTGAAAATATTAATGTTCGATTTGATGTATTCAATGAAAGAATATGCTGAGTTATTTTATTTAGCTTTAGGAATAATGTATTCCCAAATCTCGGCCGCACATAACTTTCCTGTCTAAGAGAATATATAAACCTCAATGACTCGCTATTGAACAATGAACATGAACCGTTCCCGATCGGGGGAGTAATTTCCATCCTAACACTAACACTTGGCAAATAGAGTGACTAGCGCAGTGTGAGATATACATTCACAGAAAATGCTGCCGTGCTTTCCCTGGCATTTCTATATCCTCTCCTCCTTTTCCTAAACTAGGTTCTTTAGGAAAAGGAGAGGTTGTAGTATAAACTACGGATTAAAAAGAAATTCGGCTTGAATCTACCGATGCATAACCTATTCAACTTTATATAATCGGCAAATCTGATGACGCTGCGATGACGTTAACGGTGTACACCAGCGTCTAGCCTACGTCTTTACATCACGAACTATTTCGTGCTTACGTCATAGAGATAGCGAGGGCAGGATGTCGCCGGTCCACCTCCGGCTTTGAAAAGCGGTACTTCAGCAAAGAGTTCCGGTTTGCAGGTTCAGATAAAGAAATTACCGGCTTTGCACAATGTGGAATTGCTTCATTATTGTCGTTGACAAGGTTAGTTACCTACACAAATGCTGAGAAGAAAATATGTCTTTAAAATAAATAAGATATATCGTTTACGACGCTCGCAGACGGGTAAAAAGTCCCTGCCTATAGTAGCAGAATTCCTCACCTGTATAGAATGGTCCATGTTGTTGATGATACGGATAACCCTCCCGCTGGCTGGCTTGCCGCCACCCCCTGGTGGAGGAGCATCAGATTCCGCCACCGACTGCTTGCGGGTCCCAGCTCGTGACCAGCCCCCGCCCGTGTTCGTCGAGGTGCCTCCGTACCACATGCCGTTCTTTTTACCGTAGCTTGCGGCCTGTAAAATACAATCTGGATGAGATTCTTCAGCATTTGTTTTGCCAACCTCAAATAAATTGATAAAATGGAAGGCAGATGATGAAGAAAAAGTCATTGTTACATTCTAGTTTTTTCATCGCAGGTTAGAAACCATTTAAGAATCACACTAGTTTCCCTTCAAGCTAATAAAGTAACAACATACGAGTAACAGCATAAAATCTAATCTATGTGAAAATTAAGTATACTCTAGTACTTTAGAATTGCTGCGTTACAAGGATAATATCAGATAATATACATACATGGGAAAAACATTATTCTTTACAATATTTGGAAAAGAAACAGCAATGTTTGTTGTATGTCATTTTAAGTAATATGCAGGAATTTAAATTGGAGAGAATGTAAAGTAGGCACAAAATATTTGCCATGTTACATTGTCGACCTACTCTACAAAACTAACTGAAGCATAGCAGCTAGGTATATGTACAGACAAATCCGAATTTTATTTAAAAGCAAACATTTTTGATTGGGATTGATAAAGAATTTGATAACTAATATCTAAGGTTTTAATCAAAGTTTTTTTTTTAATATTAATAACGTCGTGACAGTGAAAGAAAGAAAAAAAATTGCAATGTGTTAGGCTTTTATCTCATAAGTAATATGAATTTTCTTAGCATATGCCTAATATTGATTATAACAATGTCTGTGGTATGGGCTTCAAATGACAATAAGGAATAATAATAAAAGAATGACAATGTATTATGGCTATATTCCATATATGCCGCATATTGACTATAACATTTTCACGAAATACGAAAGTCTAAAGCGAAACGTTGATAATTATAATCCTAGAAATTTTATCAAAGTGCCGGTTTGACTGCGACATTAACACGCGGAAAACACTTTCAATTCAAAACGGAAAATTATCGTACATTAGTAAATTTAGTGCCGGTGCAAAATTACAGTGATTCAATTAAATAACCTACTGTTGGTGCAATACCTACCTACAGCCGAACGAAAGTTAATTTTTAGGTTGCCAAGCCCATAACCCTGACACCATTTTTGTTTGATGAATGTGCAAAAGAAAAAAACCTGAAATTGGCTGACATGAACAAAAATGAATTGCATTTTGATTTTTAGAACAGTTTTAGTATGTGCCTATATGGTGTTCAGAAAATAAGCTACTAATAAATTATAAGATAACCGGGTTGGTTACGCATAAAATATATTTGATCGGAGCAAGGTAGCGTAATGTGACGTTTCAAATCTTACAAATTGGCTCAATTTTAAATTTGCATTTTTTTTAAGTCATTTTCGAGGGATTTAATATACCTATAGGATTCAATTTAATTTAAAAACTCAGACATGAGAAGCGGTGTCATGTGAAAGATTATTGACGTTAAAGATTTACAGCAGCGATTACACTTCCCTGCCGATCGCCCCGATCGGATCCGTTTTGACATTACATTGCTTGTCTTACTTGAAAAACTACTGAAGCTAAGCAGCAATGTATATCAAATTGGGCCCCATCGACCGGGTAATCAACTCGATCGAAAAAGATTTGGAGTTGAAAAAATTTTTTTCAGTTTTAACAACTGACCTGTACATGATATGCTTTCCTTTTCGGGGGATCAATGTAGATCATTTCAAGAGGTTTCTGAGACGCGATCCGTAAATTATAGTTTCTTTCATGAAGTTGGTATCTATAACACATTTTTGCAACTACACACTCTCAAACACTTAAACGTTGTATAATTTTATACAAAAATTGGTAGTAAATTTTCACTATACACCTTTTCGTAATTTAATATTCCGGTTAGGAGATGTTTGAAGTATTTTACCCACGCAAATATTAAAATCCTATTTTATCAGTTTAAAACCCTTCTAAAACATCTTAAATTTGAAACTTCACAAACGCGTGGCCTACATAGAGCCCTGTGTAACACTAACCTATTTTAAGTTGCAGACCATTTCACCTTCATATTAGGAACATTAAGAATTTGCTTACAATAAAGTTAAAATTTTATTATTCATACCGACTTTATACTCTATGGCGGGCCTTTCCGCGCTTATTCAAGAATTTTATAGGTTTACGAGGGGAATTCCGTTGGTTCCGTTCATGGGGGTAGTTCTTTTAATTCCTTCTAAATGCTTTGGCTAACCTAGTTCCCCTTGGTGACCCCATTCAAGAAACTTCACACTGTAGAGAAGTCATGACGTTGAAGTAATTTAAATTAGTAACTAATTAATTATGTTCAATGCTAATTTCGTTCGCTCACTCTCTAGAAAATATTAGAAGTCCGTTGTTGCAAGTTCTTTATTTGATTGCATCTAAAATTTATCGTATTGATTATCTATGAGTAGATTCTATGTAATATTATACCGTGATTATACCCTAGCATTGAATAAAATAATACGTCATTCAAATTTAATATGTAAAATGTTTTAACAGAGTGGCATTGTCGTGTATTATAACAAAACTCCTTAAATAAAGATTATAAAAAAATTAAAAAAATTTGATGATACTTCCGAAGTCATCAATCAACCTACAAAAGGAATGGTAGGTTAGGTAAGGCTAAAGCCGATTTAAGATTTACCAAAATACCTAGAAGTAGGTAGGTGTAGATAGTTTAAATCTACCAGACTTGATACCAAACTTAAGAGTACTTAAAATAACTTTAACTTTTTGAGTACTTAAATCTTACGTTATACATTTGAGCATGATATTAGTACTTTCAATAAGGTACAATATACAATTGCATACTAAAAGAATCAAATACATAAACAATAGATAAGAAACCAGTGTCAGGATAGGCGGCCTTATTGACAAGTGTCCATCTCTTCCAGGCAACTTACACATGGCAAGAGACTTACCATGATAGTGACGCGCAAGTCGCCAGCACTTTTCGCGCGGTACCGAATCTTGATTCGCGGTATTTTGCTCAGCGGATCACGACAGGCGCGTCCGAAGCGCGATCGACCACTGGCCACCTCTACCCAGTAAACAAAAGAACTCGCACACCTAACATCCAAATTATTCCGAGTCCTTGGCCGATGGTACTGACCGGCCGAAGGACGCGTCTTATCGCCACAGTGCGTGCAATTCGCCACCAATCTGATAGAGCCGCATAACCTCCCACAAACACGCGAATCGAGTCGTCCACACCGAAACCCCAGGGGTCTATCTTGTGTGGTGACTTAGCCCACGTGTGAAGGAATATAAAACGTCGAGACCGAGGCCACGTCTCAAATTGCTGCATAACAAGTGGACTGCGGTGTTTGTGAAATTAATACGTCTGAAAATGTTGGTCATTTTGTCGTTTACATTTTATGGAAATTGGCACCGTATCCATGGGGAAGTAATCAATATGCTAAGTAGATGTTTGGCGTAACACTACTTAAAAACATCACATTCTCTGTTTCTAAGAAACTGAACCGACCGCTAGCGTGTAAAAATTCGTCAGTGTATATGCCTTGACTCAAACCCTAAACATTTATAATTTCTTTTGAAGAACCAGTACCAGTCCGTGGCTATGGTTTGGCAGATAGAGTAAGAAATTTATCTATTTTCTCAATGTTAATAACATACGCATAAGAAATAAAGACAATCGGATATATGATTCCTTATCTTTTTAACATAAATGTTTAAAAAATTGGTGCTGTAGCTTTTTGCTACGCTGTAGCAATCCATAGCACATCAAGCACTCACTTTCCATTTACTTACTGCCCCAAAAACCCTTTAACATTTCATACAAATTTATAAATCACGGCTGAATGAATACATACAAAGAAATACAAATCGCCCCTCCCCTTCCCCCTCTCTTGGCGAATACATTACATTCCCGTATCACTACATGCGGGTTGATATGAACGGCGCACGCAATACACTGCATATTTATAAGGAACTAGCTTTCGCCACGCAGTTTCACCCGCGGTTAATGAGTTTTCCCGAGATAATGAAGCGTTTTCCCGCGGTAAAATTTGTTAAGTATTCCAGGATCTAACTTGGTAAGAGTGTGCCTAGTTTCTTCTCGGTCTATCCAATGGCTGACGTAACAAATGTTTCTTACATTAATCATGGAATATTTATAAGAAATCAACTAGGTATTCATCCTGTGACTTTGCTCACTCGTCTGTTTTCACCTACCCTAACAATTCTATGAATGAAATTCTCAAAGTTCAGTATAAGGTTGGGTTTGTTCAAATTCAAAATGAAAACAATGTATTTTCTTATTGATTATGGGTTGGCTCTTGACTCTAGTCAAGGTCATGGATATCAGATAGAGAGTCGACGATGAACCGAACTCACTCTAACTTTGAAGAGTTGAAACACAGACGCAGGTAGTGAGTTCCACTCTTTAGCTGAGCGCATTATAAAAGATGATTTAGTACGAATAAATGGAAAGAACACATGTCTTACTGTAACAACGTGTGTATAGGTACAATGTAAATCTCTGCATGTTGAAAAATTCATATTTTACCATTTAACTTCAATTTAAATTATACACGTTTTTGGTATAAAAAAAGTAACACTGAGCTAACGATCTTTTAGAACTAATATTATTCAATCCAAGCCCAAGCAGTACTTCATACAAACAACAATTACTTTCTTTCCCCCACAATTAGCATAAAAACATTACGTTATGTAAGTCCAGTCCACACTAAGTACTCTCAGGTTATTATTCTATCAATCACAGTAGTGGTCGTTAGAATCGGGACTTCGCGTGGAAGGGTTGTTTTATTCAAATTCTGTATTTAATTGCTTTTTGCCTTGGGAGGTCATTAGTAATGGAGTACATTTAATTCTGATACAATGATAAAATGCAATATTTAGTACTTGTTTACTCTACTTTATATTTTACTTATATATGTCACAGAATTATGATCAAATCGGGATTTTGATCAAAAAACTAGGACTTTGACGAAACCCTGATAAACAAATCTAGGATTTTGACAAAATCCCGAGAAAATCAAGTTTTGTGATCAAAAAACCGGAAATCATAGATTTGTTTATCAGGATTTTGCCAAAGTCCGGGTTTGATCATAATCCTAGTTTTTATATTTAAATCCAGGTTTGATCATAATTCTGCGACACATTGAAAGAAAGCAAAATGTTTTTTTCATTTCTCATACTCGGAAAGTAGTGTTTATTTTGATCTGACTATTGGGTGGAAGATGCTGCTTTCCTTTCACAGGGAAGGAATAACTCATACAAATTTCATCCCCACCCTAGGGCGGGAATGAACTTTAAAAATAGAACTGCTTGAATTGCTGTCAGCTGTGAAGACTTTTTTTCATATTAAAAAAAAAAACTTTATGAAATGTCGTGACTTTTTAACCAGCTAGTGTCACTGGCCAGTGTGAATTTAGCGCAAACTTGCGATGCGAGTGCCGCGACAAAATTAAAAAATAATAATTAAAAAGTCAACACAATCCCAACAAAAATGTTACTTTTAATTTCAATAATTGTACTATTAATTTTAAATAGGTACCTACTTTATTAACAATAAATACTTAGTTTGTATTAACAACTAGTTTTATTTTCCTCATATTCTAAATGAAAAGTAGAGTCATTGCCACGGGTAGAAGAATCAATTCCTCTCGGACTATAGCCGCCCTCGCTGCGCTCGGGCGTCTAACTACCTCGGGAATTGATTCTCTTCCACCCTAGTCTATGAATCTACTATTTTGTGTCGGTGTGACCTCGTTGATGTCTTTTATGCTAACGTAGCAAAGTGCTACGGCCTACGCAAGGCCTACGACGATGTGTTTATGTTTTATCGTAAAGTATAGGGTGCGAGAAAAATAACTATTCTATGGGTAGATACTTAACCAACCATAACGAATCACAGTATCCTCATAGAGTGATTAGAAATAAAAGACAATAACAGGCGATGTGAATGCAGGTAAAACAAAAACTACAAACATCGTTTGGAAAGTGAATTCAAACTTTAGACCCATTTTTATGAAACACTTTCGGCCACGACGTTTGGAAAAATGCAAAAAAAATGAAATCAAGAAAAGTACCTGTATAGGGTCGAAACTTAGAACTAGAACAACTAACGAATCTTCTTGTCTATCCCTCACGAAACAATGCAAGAAACCACATTTTCTTTGGCTAACACACTGGATGACATTTTTAATACTGAATGAATTTTCAACATTGGGTGGTTTAGCAGATTTTTACGATGAGTTTAGAATCAGGAGTACATATTGGTGAAAGATGACAGTAATTCAGCAATCCACTAGTGTAAATGCCTCGCTTGCTATGCTTACCAAGGGCTCAGGACAAATTCTTCGTCACTGGCAAACATGGGATTTCATTTCCTGTTTCTGTAGGTATTAAAACTGATAGTGCTGATGCTTACCAAGGGTAAAGGGTCTGGAGTATACACTGGCAGAGACACGATGACGAAAGGTGACTCCTCGTCGCTATCCAACATGGAGTCGTCAGCTAGCTGCAGCCAGCGGTATCTACTTGATAGTTAACTGCTGATGCTTACCAAGGGTTCAGGGTCTGGAGTATACACTGGCAGAGACACGACGACGAAAGGTGACTCCTCGTCGCTATCCAACATGGAGTCGTCAGCTAGCTGCAGCCAGCGGTATCTACTTGATAGTTAACTGCTGATGCTTACCAAGGGTTCAGGGTCTGGAGTATACACTGGCAGAGACACGACGACGAAAGGTGACTCCTCGTCGCTATCCAACATGGAGTCGTCAGCTAGCTGCAGCCAGCGGTATCTACTTGATAGTTAACTGCTGATGCTTACCAAGGGTTCAGGGTCTGGAGTATACACTGGCAGAGACACGACGACGAAAGGTGACTCCTCGTCGCTATCCAACATGGAGTCGTCAGCTAGCTGCAGCCAGCGGTATCTACTTGATAGTTAACTGCTGATGCTTACCAAGGGTTCAGGGTCTGGAGTATACACTGGCAGAGACACGATGACGAAAGGTGACTCCTCGTCGCTATCCAACATGGAGTCGTCAGCTAGCTGCAGCCAGCGGTATCTACTTGATAGTTAACTGCTGATGCTTACCAAGGGTTCAGGGTCTGGAGTATACACTGGCAGAGACACGACGACAAAAGGTGACTCCTCGTCGCTATCCAACATGGAGTCGTCAGCTAGCTGCAGCCAGCAGCGGTATCTACTTGATAGTTAACTGCTGATGCTTACCAAGGGTTCAGGGTCTGGAGTATACACTGGCAGAGACACGACGACGAAAGGTGACTCCTCGTCGCTATCCAACTTGGAGTCGTCAGCTAGCTGCAGCCAGCAGCGGTATCTACTTGATAGTTAACTGCTGATGCTTACCAAGGGTTCAGGGTCTGGAGTATACACTGGCAGAGACACGACGACGAAAGGTGACTCCTCGTCGCTATCCAACATGGAGTCGTCAGCTAGCTGCAGCCAGCGGTATCTACTTGACAGTTAACTGCTGATGCTTACCAAGGGTTCAGGGTCTGGAGTATACACTGGCAGAGACACGACGACAAAAGGTGACTCCTCGTCGCTATCCAACATGGAGTCGTCAGCTAGCTGCAGCCAGCGGTATCTGCTTGGTCGCCACACTTTCAGTCCTTCTGTTTACACGATCGCGAAACCACGAGCTCTTAGCTCGTATGTAGCTTTGTTTATGTTTACGAACTATGGCAACACAGCCTTAAATGTTTTTAGTTTATTTAATGGGAGCTTTGAAAACTTTTGTTGTTTACTCTAAGGACAAAACCGAGATAACAATCTGGTAAATCACTTCAAGTAAACCTTGAATGAACTATTCTGTCGTGAGTTGTAAGCGAAATAAAATGTAAAACAACTGTATTGTATCGCCTATCTAGCCAGACGATCTTTAGCAGTTATCATAATTATAACAAGCTAAATGTCACTTGCGTTCACCACCTCCAGTCAAGTTCAAGTACCTAACTAACGATGGGACGCTCACGTGGTGTCTTCGTGTTGGCATGCAGTTGCAGTCGCAGTTTTGCATAATCTGTGACAGCTGTTTAACATATGCACCGGTGTGACGTCGGCCCGGCCCGTCCACCCGATCGCAGACATGAATTTACATAAACTTAATGTAAACGGGAGATACGACGTTTGGTTCGCGATTTTTATGCTGGACTTTTGTTTTGAATGTACGTCTGCAAGGTGAAATGACCTGCACGAATGGGACGCCATTCTCTGTATAAAAGAAACTAAGTCGCATTGGTTGTTTGAGATTGTGTTGTAGTAATAAAGAGAGTTTTTATTCAATGCCCTGATGCCCTGTTAACCAATAATTTGAAACAACGGTATTCATATTACTGCTGTGACTATAAAAAAAAATCTGTGGTATTCAGAAAACAACCTTACCCAAGTATTGTTCACGAAGAATGTTATAAACACGTTAATTGAAGAATAGCGTTGAAATAAACGTCGATTTCTCTATTTTGCAACCACAACTTAGTTTACCATGCGCTGTAATAAAGTGCTGTAAATATTAAAGTAATTGTATGAAACCAGTATTATTATGTACGGAGAAGGGTTTTTTCTGATTAAAATTAACAGTAAAAGTGGGCCACGGTTGTTTCTAAGCCTGTCCGCGGCAGATGCAATCTGGAATCGACACGCGACTTATTAGATGTGTACTTCACTTCACTACTTATGTCACGGAAGGAAAAGGAAAACCCTAGGAAAAACATAGAAAGCTAGGCTTTGTCGTACGGACTTTTGTTTACGTGCTTTTGTGGTGGATGCACAATGTCGTGTTGTGTAAGGTTAGGCTCACTACACTGCGCAAAATCGTGTCGAATGAAATTCTGAATAACGTTGAAAGACTACTTATTGTAAATGCACTGTTCGTGGCACTGCTTCTAACGTGTTTTATGCACTGTCATCGTGAGGTCACTTTCCAAAAGTTGTGTTAATTGGAAATAAGGAAATAATTTTCATGTAGAAAGTTACAGTCAATTCTAACAATCAATACCACATAAATTGCAAAAGACAAATTGTCTGTGAGAAGATCGTGTCTAACTTGAAGTGATTCACAGATTATCTACCTTCTCGGCTATTTAGTCGTTACTGCCAAACTCTATCAACACTCCTCAAACACTTCACTCAGCCGACTTTGTTTACATTTGTGAAGCACTGAAGATTAGCGCAATACGTCGTGATTGGCCGCGTTATAGGGTACTACTGGTACAAGACCCTTGCAACAGCTGACTAATTTGCACCAGCAAAACAATAGCTTCCCGATACCATCGCGAGACAGCCTAAGTCACGTCACTGATACGCCAGTACAGCCCTTATCGCGAACACGTAAGGTTTCGATTTGCAGAGAGCGAGCTATCCGTATGCTTCGGTTGGATGTGGTAGACTATTCGAATTTTAATACGGCGGTGGAGGAAAGCTGTGGCGGGGCGGGTGTGCCAAGGTCACTCTCCGTCAGATTCCACGCAACCACGTAGCTAAATCCACTAAACGCTTTATTGCTGTGCCGATACACATCAAGGGTCAGACGGCGACCACTGAGTCACAAATTAAGAACAGTTATGGAGAAACAGCTTTTAATAAATATTGTGCCGGGTTTAGCTTGCGATTAGCACGCGACGCGATAACGACTAATTTGGGAGCACGCATAAGAACGTAGACGTAAAAAGAATGTCGCCTTAAAAGGTTTGGAGACCTTGATCCACTTGGCTTCGTTTGGTTAGGTAACGTTCAGGAAATGCTCGCAGAAAGCTATTACGATCATAAATACAACACTTTGGTGTAATGAAAAATGAAAGGGGCAGTCAAACGCGGGCCCTGGCAACACGGAACTGGTTGTGAGTGGTTTGTAGCAGTGTTATTATAATTATGAAGCAATCAGATAATGAACAAGAATAAAAATCTAAATTGTTTTACGAAAAAAATTTTGGTGAATATAATTTTCAGCAATCAATAAGTTATTGATGATTTTTTTGTGTTTTATTTTTTAAATTGGTAAATATTTTCTGAATGTATTGTTATTTTGAACTGCTTATTTTATTACCGCGATTATGTTTATTGTTACCTCGATATTTCAGAGCTGTTTCAAGCTCCATTGTCGCGTGTAGACTGGCGAGGCGTATCCCGTTCGAAATAACTAGTGAACAACCTCGAAAGTCTCAAAACTTATAATATTTTCTGATATTAGAAAATCACGAGAAATAATTCTGAAAATTTAAGGCAAGATTTAAAAACAAGGCCTTATAAAAAAGACGAATAAAAGATAAAACTTTATAGCAGCTCCAGTTTTACACATATTACGAAATTCAGGAAGCAGTGCCGAAAGAAAACAACATGTACGAAACGTTACGTAGTTTCGTTACAATCGGCAATTTACCGCTGACCCGTAGCCCCAATTCCGACAGGCCTCTATATGCCAATACATTGTACATTGCAGTTTAGATAGACTGTACACTGCACCCTGAGTCCGACCCTGTGAATCACGAACGACGTACAGCGGAACAAAAGTGCAATTTATGCATTTCCTAAAACACTATGGAATACTGGTGTGCGCAAAAGTATGTGTAAGGTTTTTTATATAGAATTATTTTAAAAAAAAAATTACATATTTATACGTAGGCAGTATATTATGTTATGAGATAGAATCAAGAAACTTAGGCGCAAATTGGCAGACGCAGTGCGTCCTGAAACTAGGCGGGAAGATGATGTTCATAAGAAACAGCGGGCAGCAATTGGCTACTTTCCAACTAGTCAAATCAGCAACTTTTTATGAAATGTCAAAAACGCTTTTTTGTATGAAAATAGTGAGTTATGACGTCACATTTTAGTAAATATTGACTACTCAAATCATTAACTTATATACTTTTAATTCGATTAATAAAATCTAAATGTGCATTTTTATTTAAATGATGAATGAAATCTACAATTTTTAGCCATCAGTTTTAAGTATAAACGTTTTGATTTTTTTAAGCTACCCAGTCAAGTACCCAATTGAATGACAACGGCTGAAGTCCGAGCTGAGTGGCGTGTTATAGGAGAGCCCTTTTTCCAGCAGTGGACTGATGCAGGCTGATGATGATGATGAGTATTTAGGTATTATTTATAATGTGTCGTGTCGGTTAATGTTAATTTTGATGATGAGTACTTTTCATTAATTGAATTCAGACTCTTGTTCCATATTTTCTTAGTCTATTGAGATCAAATTAATCAATATATCGTGAATGAAAATAGAGTTAAGTGAATCATTAAAATATTCTAATTATTGCCGCTATCCCGACATAAGAATGCCTGACGTTGGTTTGATACACTGATCACTATCCAGTGAAAATGCTTTTTTGAAGGTGGTCGGAACTCCTCTCAACAAATGTTTAGAATTAGGCCCGTATTTATAATCAGCTCTCAAGAGTGACAGCGAGTTTAAGTTCGAATCAGAAATGTCATTTCAGTACAAAACGGCTTGTCAAACCCATACTTAATATTGCTCTCAATCTTGAGATCGCTTCATAAATACGGGCCTTAGCATTTGTAAACGACTAATGTTTTCCTTACAATTTTAATTTGTGTTTCACTAGCCTCCATTATGACTGTATTTTAGCAATTACTCGAAATTTAGACAAGCAAATATACCAACAAATCTTAGGTTCGGTAAATTAGTACTAGGAAGGTATTTAAGAAAGCAATTTTCTGCATGACTATATCTGCCACACCTACGTCGTTAAGACGCCGCATTTTTGTGTTAGCATTATTAAAAGACTTCCGCGACAGCCTACAAAGTCGATTACGGTAATTAAAATTTTAAATAGGTTATGCAACATACTTTACACTGCATAACAGGGAATTCATGCATGAAGTCACCCCAATATCCCTTACGGGGTAGGTAGAGTCAATAGCTTTACAAGATGCGTTTTCATCACGAAGTAGGTATATTGGATAGGAAAAATCCTATCAGTCATGCATGTTTTTTAAAAAAACAGTATATTTTTATTATTTTATAAAGATGTTTATTTATCAAGTTAAAATTGCAGGTATTGCTACATGCTACCTTATAGCTACATGGTCGCTACGAAAGTGCTACGAAGTCGTAGCACGATTATTATCACTTCAATGAAACTAAATTGTTCAAAATTAATTAATGATGTCTATAAACCATATATGATTAATGAAACATATACATACATACATACATATAATCACGCCTTTTTCCCGGAGGGGTAGGCAGAGACCACATCTTTCCACTTGCTACGATCCTTACATACTTCCTTCGCTTCATCCACGTTCATTAATCTTTTCATACACGCTCGTCGGTTTAGGGTACTCTTGACCTGACCTTTCTTTAGGACGTCCCCGAAATTTTGAAACAACCAAATCAAAAACAGATATTGATTTGTAAACAAACTGAAAATTACATAAATCGCGTGATTTTGTAAAATCAAGTACATAAATATTGTGAGCGAAGCTTTAGATACATAATGGTTGTACTGCCCTCGACTTGGCTATTACTCATTTCATTTATTTACTTTTATGTCAACGGAAGATTAACTCTGAAACTAATCACTACTGTCTGAAAAAAATACCAGAATAGGGGTTGCTATGTCCATGAAACTGAACAACTATGAAATGAAAAAAATGACTTTCTCGTACAAAATGACCACCTCAATCAGACAATTTGTATGGAAAAACAAATGAAAAACATTTCCTGAAAGAATTTCCTGATGAAAGTTGTTCAGATTCGTTGACTAAGCGACCTCAATCAGTTTCTGGTAATCTGTCCCTTACACCACGTATAGCTCAATAATTAACCTTACAAATAAAGAAACTACTTAAAATCGCCTGATCTCATGTACGTATAGTTCAAATACATTATGTAATGGAACCGAAGCTTTGCATATAAAGGTTGTACTGCCCTCGACTTGGCTATTACTCATTTAATTTATTTACTTATTCATTTATTCAACTCTTAACGAATACATTATGTAATGGAACCGAAGCTTTGCATATAAAGGTTGTACTGCCCTCGACTTGGCTATTACTCATTTAATTTATTTACTTATTCATTTATTCAACTCTTAACGATAACACTGATGATGACAGTTGGTTTTTGCTTAAGCCATGGAGGAATGGTTACTTACACATATTATACAGGGTGTAAGGGACAGCGTACCAGAAACTGATAGCGAAACTGATAATTTTTTACCAAGTAATTTTTTCAGGTAATAAAAAAAAAACTTGAAACACAGGTCGGAACACACACATTTATTATGGGAAGGCAAATCCCTGATTTAATTCCTTGAGAAAATCAGTTTCATGGGCAAATTCACATCCTTCAGGCTGCACAGACCCTGAATACGGTCAACCAACCCTTATTTCTTCAACCTGAGAGTAAATAAAACAGGCTCTTTTGAGTGGCTCGGCACACCATTGACTCTAGTCTTACCGTGCTAAAAGCAAAAGCAAACCCTTATTTTTGGTTTTTAAATCCAATTCGATTTTAAAGTGATTTTAAATTGAAAGTAAAGTACCTACTAAGCAAGACTCTACAATAAGGAAAAAAAAATGCAAACATTTATTTCTAATTAAATATGCAAAGATTATCAAATACGGTTTAGCATGATGGATTGCTTTTGAATTTAGCTCACCGTTTTTCTAGATTAAAGTCCATTGTTTTATCTAATAATGTATGACTTCCGCTGTAATTTATCAAGGCTAGCTTTCTTAACACGTCAAATGGCAGCCAAGCTTTTCTTGAAGTCCCTAGACTTTTATGTGCTTTTAATAGTACTTTTTTACTATATTACTTGTTTGCTTGAAAAGGGCATTTTTCGAGAATAGTTTTAAAATATGAAGATCTGTTCAGTTCTATCTATTATTTTTTATTATAAGTAATCCCTATTATTTCAACAAATTGGCCCTCATTCTGTGTCTTCACAATTTTGTGTCTTCTATTATTATAGAAAAGAGCAAATGAGGCATATTTATTGTTAATTATTTTAATTCCATTAACGTGTAATTTATATTGATGTTCCCGATATACAATACTTTATAACTCAATAATTTGGAGTTTCAAAATCAAATTGATGTCAAATTAAAGCTAATAAAATATAGTTAAAAAATATTATACCTAAAATAAAAATATTTGCGTTATTTTCTAATATAAAATTCAAAATATATAATAATAAAATAAAACCAATTTCCCAATATTGGTGTGTAAGTAAAAGGACTGACAAGTATCTAGATTAGAACAGCAAACCTATTGCAAATAAAAAAAAACTCAACCATTATAGGATCACGAGTTTTACCTATTGCAGCTCGCAGTTAAAGTGTTAATACAAAGGCGCGGTTATTTAGATAAGGGTTGAAGTGTTTATGTTTTTGGACAGTCGAAGCTATCACCCGGTCTTTGTTCTTTGTTGTCTTGACCATCCTCAATGTTGTTTGTTGTTTTCTTAACTATTTGTAATTCTGTTCTCTGAACCCCGAGTTTTACCTAGAAATAGCTTCAACCATTACTGGACCACGAGTTTTACCTAGCTCGCAGTTAAAGTGTTAATACAAAGGTGCGGTTATTTAGATAAGGGTTGAAGTGTTTATGTTTTTTGGACAGTCGAGGGTGATAGCCGGTCTTTGTTCTTTGTTGTCTTGACTATCCTCAATGTAGTTTGTTGTTTTCTTAACAATTTGTAATTCTGTTTTTTATTTTTTTTATTAATGACGTTTGTCGACGTATTTTTTGTTGTCGGCAATCATTTTGATCACAATATTTTTTTTTTTTTTTAGGAAGAGACGTCGAGGTAACTTTGTTTCTCTTTTTGAATGGAACCACTTATTTCGCCGGAGTATTTAGTATTTGAAGGCACGGTAGCTTGGTTGGTTCATATTCATATCCCTCCTGTGCAAAATTTTTGGTTTCTATATTTACTTGTTTTAAAAATATGCCAATAACTTTAGCAATTAGGCACTGTAGTTATGAAAAATTGAAATAAAATAAAAAGTTAAGCCAGACTTAGCCTTAGTTAGCCGTAGTTTACGTTTAAAATCAGTTCCCTTACTTGGGTAAGCCTGAAACTGTACATATTATAGGTACAGTAGGCTGCAAAAGTGCATACCTAGTACCGCCTCAAACGATTGAAGTTTTCTTGAAAATCCATGTAGCTATTAAAATATTTATTTAAGATTCGGATATGTCTTAACTAGTGCTACAATTTTATGAAACAATTTTATTAAAATCATTTCACACTTTTGTAAAAACTTCAATCGTTTGCGGTGGCACTAGGTATGCTATTTTGCAGCCTACTGTACTAACCAAGCAAGGAGTTTACAATAATATTGGTGTGTTAATGTAGATTACTAAGTGCAAGGCAGTGCATTGCCCCCACCAGGTGTCGTTGCCTGCTTGGGGTTGCATTGCGAAGTTTAAACCAACCATTACGAGGACATGCGGATTATATTTTTGATTATGGTTTAATTGAGCATAGGATAGAAGAAATTACATTTACATGTCAAATATCTATTCGTAACCTTCCCACTACTATGACTTGGCTCCTGTTAAAAGCTTAGTTTTTTTTTAAATTAACCTTAATCCGATTATATTCGATGCCTTAAAGTAATTGAACAGGTACTATAAAAGAAAGAGACCATAAATAGTAATAATATTGTTTTTAAACCAAGAAAAAAGAATGGAATCTTATTTACCGGTGAATGTTTAATTTAACATAAATAAACTTTAACTCCTATTGAGAATATTAAAATCTTAATATTTATTTTTAAAATAAATAAATAAGATACGTACTGACTTACTTATCTATTAGGAATCACACCATAGGCCCTAGGTGCCCTAGGTCTAGCCTTCACAGGGCACGCCCTGACGTCAGCCGGTTCGCGCGAAACAGCACGCGTGCCGCCACCCGCAATCGTACTAATACAAATCTAAACTAGTTGCCACAAGAATTAAATTCTCTAATCACTTTCGCAATTTCCTTTTCACAAAATCACCATGTTTACCAGCCACGTTATTTTCCCGCAATTAGTTTCGGCTTATCGATATTTTTTCTGTATGTAAGTAATCAACATGCAAATAGTTAAGACGGTGCGTGCCTTATCCTGCGACCCACATCTGGACAAGGCCGTGACCTCGCCAGTTTCTGGCCACTGACGTACACGTGGGCCAATTTCCAACTCTATCAAATGTTTGCTGAATACGTAATTGCACAAACAAATACGCCGCAATTTCAAGAAACTCGGGTACCATTACGATTTAATTACAGAGGCTTCATGCTAAGGAGACGTTTGGACTACTTAGGCTAGTTATACGTGTGGGTAGAGAATTTGACTGCATTGCACCTCAGCTAGGAATACGAGCAAGTGAACGAAGCTTCGGTGTGAAGTATATGTATGCTACGAGTGTATGTAACGTGCGCATGCAATGCAATTCGAGATAAGCTAGTGAAGCTCACCTTGAAAGTTTTGTAGGAAGACACGACGTAGGAAGCTCCGTCTTCCAGCTCTTCCAGCCTGTACTTCCGATCCCCGTCCATGCCGAAGATGAACCTCGCTCCTCTGGGCAGCTCGAGCCTCTCGGAGAGTCTGTCCAGCAGGGAGTCCATGGAGACCAGGTCGCGGCCCGGCTTGAAGCGGAACTCGACGCCAGGATGGAAGGGGTCCCCATTGCGATAGAAGGTGACGCGTCGAGCTTTCCAAAAGTTGAGGTTGGCGTATCGACTAGCCGGCTCATTTCTGGCGGGTCGGTTGGTGGCTTCGGAGCCCTCGGAGGCGTCGTCGGGGCGCTGCGGCGGGGAGGCGGGGCGGGAGGCGCGCCAGTCGCCCGGCTCGCGCTCCTCGTCGGAGGGCGGGTGCTCGGGCTCAGGCTGCGGCGCGGGCTCGGGCGCCGGCGCGGGCTCCGCAACAGCCTGCGAACGGACACGTGAGTGCACGCGGCGGCTCGCACGACGCGACATCCCTCGCGACGAATCGCCCGCAGACTGGCCGCTCGCCCCACTAGACCTACCTACTTCCAATCAACTGATAGATGTCTGCTCGCTTCATTCATGAAACTGACGATTCATGCCGGCCACGTGGATGATTGATTGGTTTTCACTTAGGCTTTTACTCGAAGAAATTTCTGTTATTTAAGATTTTACCCTTACCTATAGCCTACATTCCTTTACGAACATAAGTTTGAAGGCCAGGCTAATCTGATCTGTGATAAAGTTTTCCTAAACCTTGAACTACTAAGGACATACTACGTCGTGCTAAGAGAGCCTATACTGTTGTAGGTATATCTTCAAAAATATAAATAAAATCGTTACTTCTTTGAGGCTAAAAAATGTTTCGCCGAATGATTTAGAACGGCACAGCCAAGTCATCAGTCTGCTGATAAGGCTTAACGAGAGGCTTTGCCGCATGACTAACTAAGTCTAGTCACGACTAACTTAGCTTATTGCTTATTATTATGTATATGAATCATTTTCAGTCAGTGATTTATGAAAATTACGTGAATCATGCGAAAGTTATAACAAGTGCAATATAAGTTACTGCATAAATGAATCACGAAATCCAAGTCATATTAATTCTATTGAAACACCTTTAAATTAAGATTATTGTTTTGAAATCTAATATTGATTATTCATAGTTTACTTAGAGAAACATTATTTTTATACTCTTTCATTACGTGCAGCTCAAAGATTTATGACAGAAATAGTACGATCAATATTTTAGCGCGCAAAATAACGATTATAGTGAGCACGCTTAAGTATTTAAATACCTAACACTTAACGCCATATTATAATTCATGTGTTGCTTGCTAGTTGCCATTTTTTTGTCCATATGAATAAGTCGGTAGGTGTTATGGAAAAGAATGAAAATCAAAGATTTATGAGCATACCATGAGACATCTTTTTTTTTGTGTAGCCTGTAATGTTTTATAAGTTTAAACGTTATTTATTCATCTATATCTATTAGAAAAATGCGAGCACATGGTAGTAATAATAAGATGTAATTAATATGTATTACCTATCTATTATCTAGCTAGAATTATGTAAGAAATGATAATATATCTGCGTATTAATTTCATTAACAAAATATTTCAATATAACTATTTAAAATCGGAATATGCGGTTAAAACATAAATAAATAAATTGTGTCGTAACCAAAAGAGCAAACTCTACCGACATTTATTAAAAGTCAATAATTACTAATCAAAGATTATCATGCAAAAATCTCACCACAGCAGCTGAAGCCATTTCCTCCGATTTATCCAAGACCTCCTGCCACGACGAGCCAGGTGCAATTATTCAATCAGATTACTTCCCGAGAAGACTTAAGTCGACAAAGTCCCGCGGAAAACTAGACTAACGTTTACAAAGGCGGCTGAGTATCTGAGTAATAAGTCACCGGCGCGTCTTCCGGAGGTCTTTATAAACGGATAGTGTCTTGGCTGTATGAACCTTGATGCCTTTGCCTAGGGTAAGTAATAATTTGAGCGGGAGTAGTCGTCCCGTCGTCCGGTTATGTTTTGTGAGCGGAATCGAGTGACGGTTGTTTGGTATGGACGCCGGGGGCGAGCGGCCAGCGCTCCCTCGCACACCGCCGCGGCTGGTCTGCCTTAAGGGTTGATTTTATCTTACTAGGTCATATGTAGATATGTAAGTTCTTGTTCAACTTAGCGTCACTCTCCACTGTTTAACTGCAGCTAACATCCTACCACGGTCACACACTTTTTGCTACAATAATCGGTTGCATTTTAGCTCCTTTTAGTTTCACGTCAAATTAACCAGATCAAACTCGTAGCAGTTCTACGCCGTAGCATTGGATACGCCATGTTTACGAATTGACTTTGACCAAGGATTTGACTGATTACCACCTGAAAGGTACAATTAATAAGGAGGTATGTTTTTGTATTACAGGAATAACATCTTTTACCCTGAACAAATATGGAAACATATATATTTTACATCAGTTCTTCATTTGCGGATTGCTCAGGGTGAATACTTGGTCATACTTTTCCGACATAAAAACCATACGTTTTTTTAAGAGTGGATTGAAGCACATATCTACCTGATCTAGGTTTGTCGAAAATACGATTAAACCGTAGGTACTTGGTTGGACTCAGTAACGTCTTTGAAAACTTTATAATAATTTTTTTTTTCCGTCGACTAAATTTAGCAAAATAATTCTTTTTCGCTACGTAGGCTCGCTGTAGTTTTCCGCAAGGCTCACCGGTCAAGCGGCACGTACCGGCGGCGGGTATGTAGGCTAAACTATATTTTTTCACTCTTCCTGGGTGTTTGGCGCACGGCACTGTTTTTATGGGTTCCAATTACATGGCCGCCTTCCCGCCTAGCCTGCTCCCCCCTTTCTTGATTAACTTGCCATTCTTTATGGTGGAAATTGGAGATTTGTTTGATAAAATTTGAGATTATTTATTTCATATAAATATGAAAGAAAGAAAATAATAAATTCGACTCGGGCCACGAACCTCGGGCAGGATTCGAACCTGCGCCTCTGGATTGCCGGTCCATTGCACTACCAACTATGCTACCGAGACTGTGACGGGAGTGACGAAATTAGTATAGTCTTTCTTTATGTACACGTCATAGAGACGTTGGCGACATCTAGCCGTGTTGTGTAAGAACTACACAGGGCTTGACTAGTCCAAATTACGATTGGAATTCAAGTCAATAATGATATCGTCTTACTTTTTACATTTTTGAGGATATTTTAGCACTCACAATGCTATTTTTATTTCATATAAATATGAAAGAAAGAAAATAATAAATTCGACTCGGGCCACGAACCTCGGGCAGGATTCGAACCTGCGCCTCTGGATTGCCGGTCCATTGCACTACCAACTATGCTACCGAGACTGTGACGGGAGTGACGAAATTAGTATAGTCTTTCTTTATGTACACGTCATAGAGACGTTGGCGACATCTAGCCGTGTTGTGTAAGAACTACACAGGGCTTGACTAGTCCAAATTACGATTGGAATTCAAGTCAATAATGACTAGTCAAGCCCTGTGTAGTTCTTACACAACACGGCTAGATGTCGCCAACGTCTCTATGACGTGTACATAAAGAAAGACTATACTAATTTCGTCACTCCCGTCACAGTCTCGGTAGCATAGTTGGTAGTGCAATGGACCGGCAATCCAGAGGCGCAGGTTCGAATCCTGCCCGAGGTTCGTGGCCCGAGTCGAATTTATTATTTTCTTTCTTTCATATTTATATGAAATAAAAATAGCATTGTGAGTGCTAAAATATCCTCAAAAATGTAAAAAGTAAGACGATATCATTATTGACTTGAATTCCAATCGTAATTTGGACTAGTCAAGCCCTGTGTAGTTCTTACACAACACGGCTAGATGTCGCCAACGTCTCTATGACGTGTACATAAAGAAAGACTATACTAATTTCGTCACTCCCGTCACAGTCTCGGTAGCATAGTTGGTAGTGCAATGGACCGGCAATCCAGAGGCGCAGGTTCGAATCCTGCCCGAGGTTCGTGGCCCGAGTCGAATTTATTATTTTCTTTCTTTCATATTTATATGAAATAAAAATAGCATTGTGAGTGCTAAAATATCCTCAAAAATGAGATTATTTATGTTTGATTTATGTAATGATTGATTTATTTAGAAGGACATGATACGCAAGGTCATATAATGTAACTTATTGTAATCCTTTGGAATGAAATGCAATTCGTTAGAATTATAACGAAATCTGTATAAATAAAATAAAAAACGTACAGGTGTAGTATGTAATATAAAGATAAAAGAAGTTTAATTTTCGGTCATATCATAAGATTACAAAGAGGTCCTTGTTCCATTTGATAAAAGAGGTATAAATGATGTTTATATAGGTAATATGATAGGTAATATAAACATCATTTAAAATACTACCAACTATGAGTAATTTTATTATCATCAAATTGTTAATTAGACACAAAAGATTTGTGAAATTAAGAAGTAGGACATAAAATTATTCCGATCAAAAAAATAACAGGCAATGAAAATAATTTGCGAAGTATTTTTTTATTTGCAAATATTGCGAGTCAAATGCAAATAAACTGTGCATTTTACTTCAAATTTTCTTTAAATGTGAGAGCTTAATGTGGCTAACCTTCCATGCAGCTTAGCTTATTTTCACACGAAGCAATTATTCGGTGGTTTCACAATTTGAATGCAAACATGATTTAAAAAAAAGTTAAATACTATAATATAGTTGAGGGCAAATACTCTCTTGAGCCAACCTTCAGATTTGCATAAGCGATTTGATGGTTAACATTTCGCGTGATATGTCGCGAAAGGACCGTCAGCAAAATAGGTTGAAAGAACGCTAACAAGGTTTATATCTTTTAAAATGAGGAGAGATAGTCTGAGTAATTTAAAAACGTGTTTAAAATTACTGAACACTGACACGACTTAACGCTACTTCGCTACTGCTTTTTTGTATATTTCTCGTGATAATACTTTCTTTCAAAACTGATTACAATCAAACGTTAAAATATGTGAGCTAGATTCATTATTCATAATTGTTTTATGGTTCATGATATTTTTTAAATATTAATGAATGACTTGCTCACTCACACCTCTATATTTTATAATGGATAATTCATACATTCCTTACGTGACATTCATCATCATCATTAATTTAAGAGCATTGCTCTTGTCGGTTGAGTATTATGAAGTAAACGTCAGGTCTGCATTCCACCTTCTCCGTGATATTATTGCTACATAATTTTAGTTCTGTTTCAAATTGACAATAAGGAAAAATTTATACGCGTTGTTATTAAATAAATTTGGTTTAAATTATTAATTTGATGATTTTGGTTTTAGTTCTTATGCAGCTGGCTGTTAAGTGTTGCTGACGCTACCAAATTTGAATAATTACGAAAATATGCCTCAATGTATGCTTTCATGTCGACACTGAACTAAATTAACAATTGAAGCTTATAAATAGGGCTACTTAAAATAAAATTACATATTTGTGACCCAAATAAATAGTAAAAGTTATTTTATATAAATTGTGTCACATTTAAAGAAACAAAATGACTACGTATTTTTTAATTGACAGTATTAATTTCAATTTATTTGGAAGTCTCTCTATTCTACCCTATTATATTTTATAGCTGGCTACAGTCACTACAGCGATATACATTACAAATTAAATTTTTGTCTTCAATTATTGTCAGACGTGGCGAAGGCGCCTTTTACGCTCTGCCTACCCCGTAAGGGATAAAGGCGTGACTCTATGTATGTATGTAGTAAGAAGACGTCTAATTTTATAGGGTTTCGCCTTGGATTTAATAATGTCGTAGAGGCAGTAGACATTATCGTAGATGTAGTATTAAAGATAACAATATTCGTAGGTAAAACAGTAAAGAAGTCCTTGGGATTTTTTTATCTTACTTAAAATCTAAAGCTTACTAAAAGCTTACAGAAACTAATTTAATTAACTTTTCTATGAATTTCACTGGTTTGTCCTCGAAGGGAATTGAGTACTAAAAATATGCTAAAAATAGTAAACTCATTTTTCGAGGACAATATTTTCGTTAAATATTTAGTTGGGTAGAATGTTTTATAGCATATTTTTCTTTATAAGATGAACACAACAACCCATTGAAATAATAAAATTAAAAATCTCTACAATTTATCAAGAAACCTGACCCAGAATCGGTGCATAAGTAATAGCTATAAGCCATGTTAGAGGTCATTTGGCGGCATGAAAACTTTGACAGCTGGGTTTGTCACTAACCCGAATATAGTATAGTCTAACCCCGAGGTCTAACCTAGGTCTGGGTCCTGGATCTGCATTCCCTTCGAGTAGCGGAAGACAGATGGCAGTCGCTCTGTGTAAAAACCCGCAACCTTATTTAATTCTGGCCGAAGAGATTATGGAGATGATGAACAACAGCTGATAAATTTTCTCTAAGACAGATTTATATCTGTATCTCTGATAGCATTCTGTGCTGCTCTCTAGGTGCCCACTTTAGATCCACCCATGATCTACCAATCAATAGGTACAGGTTTGAAATCAGTAAGGTACTTATATTAATTACCTTGATACTCTTGTACTAGAAACCATTTACAAACTACATACTAAAAAAAAATCAGCATTAACTCTTTTTGATTTATGTATGTCGCATTTGAAGCTGAATAAATTAACAATTCGTCACCAAATAAATTGTAATGTTACTAGTATTTTGTCGTATATAATTAACAAATATCTAGGTTATGTCCCCGAAATAAAGTACCTTTAATTTAGAGCTTAAGGAATAAATTTTCTTTCAACAGCTTTTAACACGTTGACTGCCTTCTACGGGTAGAGCTTACTGTAGCGACTGTGAGCACAAACCCGCGTCATGAGTACATACGCGAAGCTGAGGCGCGCACGGCCGGTTTTTTACCAAAGAGTAGCTTAGCAGCTACCGTGTTAACGCTTGGTACAGGCTGGAAAATATGAAAGCGACCACTTCTGCATGGCGGGAGAAGAAGATTTTTTACCAAACCCTACTCGGCTACTTCTTTTTACTTACTACATTGTTCCCATTACCTACTATTACCAATCAGCTGATCAGCAGAAAAACAGCGACCTTGGTTCGATTCTGTGCTCGATACAAAATGCCTGCACGAAAGAATTATACTTACTTTTTATGTCATACTACAGCTGGGTACACGAAAGGAAAGTTTAGCTAATACATTTCTATGCATACCTACTTACTTACGGTAAGAACGTCTTATTTATTAAGAGTTGAAAGTTGGTATGCCTTAGCCTTAACCTTTTTTGATTTACTTATCATTTAGTTTTAAGCTCGTTGAGTATGGACATAATAAAAAAATGTATATTGATAGAATCAGATAATACAAATACATTTATCTACGGGAGAACGTATGCCATATTATTATGTTTTAAAGCGGTCTAAGGAAATACTATAATTTGGATTTAAATACCTAACAATTAACGTTCTTAACCCGACTTAAAACATTAGAAAGTGTACAAAGCCCGAAGTTCTTGAGAGAAATCATATGCTTGACATAGTTTCGTGTATAACGCTACTGACGCCGCAGTGCGTTTGGCCGAGTACTGGTCGAAATTAATATAGTAACGCCTAAACGATCGATACGAGAAGAAGAAGAAGAAGTTTCGTGGCTCCCAATACACCTAAAAAACCTAGCAGGGATACTTGGAACCGAATGTTACTGATTTTTTACTCATCCAACCTCTCGCACCGGCGCCTAGCAACACGCAGGGCGGGCGGGCCTAGGGCGGTGCTGTCTACAGCCAATCAGCGCGCGGATGAGTCGCGTTATGACAGCGGTGTCAGTCGCCGGGTGACACGGCCGGTAAAAAACTACACGGTGACGTCATCGTTTCCGTTATTGGCTGAAAGGCTTGCTATTGACACACCCTGTGTTTGGACAGCCAATCGATTAATTAGCTTGGATATTGGGCTTTAGGTAAACAGTTAATTGTGATGTTAAAACATGAATTAGGTAGGTATTAGCGCTGAGTTTTTTTTACAGTCTGGTAAAGGTGAATTTTGTTTCAATTATAGCACGAAAATTAATGTTTTTTTACTTATTTTCGCTTATGATTATGAACCCGAATTTATAACGAGTGACAAATCTTAATAATTATAATCAGACAAATATTTTGAAACTTACCATTTTTTATGGTGGCTTATGATTTACAAATGTGAATAATCTGTCACATTGAAATAAAGTATCTTACAATTTGTATTTTACTGAAATATTAACAATCTATGAATTAGTTTCTCAAAATTTGTCAACCAAGTCAACTACCCTATTATTTGAATGATCCCATCTGAACGAAGATTTTACTCTACTTATCCCGCTGCTAGTTATTAGTTTAAAAAAACATTAAACATTCCCACGTAAATGCAAGACTTAAGAAAATAACTACGTATTTTATTACAAAGCCAAGAAACTCCATTGGGGCCAAAGCGTTTGCGCACATAACCTGCCCATTAATCATTCATAATCAATTTTATCTGGAACGGTCGAGTTACTCAGCTTGCGTACCTTTACGTAACTATAATATTATATTACTAATGGTCACACGAATAGGCTTCGTTGTTCCTAATTAGATCAAGGTTGTGGGAATAACAAATTGTTTTACAAAGTGGTTTGAGGAAGGACGAAATCGCAGAGCTAGGAATGTGATTCTTTTAATATATATTTTACTACTATAAAATATTTAGATTTAGAGCCTAATAATTTAGGATTTAACCTATATTTGTCGCTCTATTTCTATACCAAAATACATAAAAAACGTAAATGAACATGTCGTAGACATTTGCTACGAAACTGCTACGACTGTAGTATAATCAGGAGCTTTTAATCTGAAGCTATGAAGTTTCTAAATAGGTACAAAGTAAGTTTAACTCTCAACAAAATTATAAATTTGAATAATGAGCGGATATTTATAAAATAAAATTGCTTTTACACATTTTATAATTGAAAAGTCACGTTAGAAATATAATTTTCTCGTGATCAGTAGACAAAAATAAAGCAATAACATAGTGTATAACGATTTAATATACCGTGTTTATGCTGTGACTAATTTGACGTTAAAATAGTTCTATGAAAAGGTAATTCTTGTGCAAAGAATTTAAATCGCCGATTAAAGTGTTTTCACGCATAGAAAAAGGGTTCCTTTCGCCCAAAGCTGAAGGTATGCCGACTAAATAAAAATGGATCCTTGCGTATTACTTAATTGATTATTACTTATTTTTACTTATTCTACCTTTATTATTACTTATTCTACCTAATATGAAGTTAAGTATTTCTAACTAAAGATAAAAAACCGACTGACATTTTAGCACAGTAAAATAACTAATAATGCATTTTGTTTATTATTATCTTTGAAAAAAAAGGTAATGCCTGCTGGTGAGAATAGTATCACGTATTTTTTTCGCGTGGATGTCTTTGCAGCTCGCCAATCCACCTGCCAGACATGGTGAAGACTTCAAAAGCCTTCTTTAGCTTTCCCCGCCCTAACTAGGATCCCTCTTGGGGGGATATTCTTTCAGCCATCTAAAATCTGGTAGTATTTACCATTTATTTACTGAAACGGTTTGTTTACCTCCCCGCTGAACCCCAAACCTGAAAAACCAGGACACAGCGATTTCGTGACAAAATAGCGTGCGAGTGAGCAACTCGTTACCCGGGCGAATCGATCGGTTGCAAACTGAAGCGTATTTTATGGTAATAGAGTCCCATATCACTCGCAGCGGGGACAAAGGCGAGCGAGCTAGTTCTTAGTAAGACTGCTTTTAGCAGCCTGCGACTGAGGTTCTCAAAGGTTAGCTATAGTCTTCACATCAGCTACCTACCTACACTATAGCTGGGTGACTAAGACTTGTAGATTACAGCTTTTATTTTAGCTTATTTTTTGCAATCATAAAATCATTCGCATAAGATAGTTTGACTAACTACGAGATACATATCGTTTTAAAATTATTTATTATCATCATTCGGACATTCAAATATTTGTTGTCTGATACAGCATTGTATCTCTTAACTACTTCAGCATGGAAATCTCAAATATTGCACGGAGTCACTTGAGCAAAACAACATGACTTAAGGTTTAATTAAATTATGGCACATGAAAATTATTATTCAAGCTCGATACAGTTTGGAAGCCATTGGGCCAGACGTGCTACCTACACGAGTACATAAGTGTCGCTTATGACGTTTGGCCTACTTAATCCAAAGGATTTATCGAAGGTGCTTAAAGCAATTTCGCCGTTTCTCTATTTACCCACCACTTACAGTCTGGTTTACCTAGAATTTGGCTAGGACAAAATGAATAAAACATCAGAAACTTCGGGGTATTTGATTTATTTTATTACCAAAATTATAAACACATTTTTATGTAAATGTACGTCTAGGAATCAGCTCACTTCAACGTCCTTTCTACGTTTTTTGTTTTTCTTTTTAGGGGTTGTGGATTCTTCAAATTCTCCGTTTTGATTTTCTGTAGAATTTTCTATATCGACGTCTTTGTGTTTCTTCTTTTTCTTTTTAGTGGGTTCTAAAGATTCTTTAATTTGCTGGAATTCTCCAGGTTGTACATCTATGCTATCTTGTTTCCTTTTTTTCTTCTTCTTGTTAGGTTTTTCAGTTTGCTCATCTTCTATTAATTCCGTTGTATTTTCAAAGTCATTTAACGCACTGTTCGTTTCAACTGTTTCGCGTTTATCTTTCTTCTTTTTCTTCTTGGGAATAACTGCTTCTTGTTCAATGGCAGATTCAGTTTCATCACATTCAATATTTTCTGTATGATTTAATATACCATTCGTTTCAACATATATACTTTTCTTTTTCTTCTTCTTTGGAACTGGAGGCTCTACATCGTCGTCATTATCTTGACTTTCAACAACTTCTCGTTTCTCTTTGTCTTTTTTCTTGTTTTTCTTTTTCTTAGGTTCACATACCTCATGTTCATTATCCTCTTTCGAGTTCTTATCGACTTCATCACCACCATTCACCGCGTTTTTGCTCTTATCCAAATCCTTCTGATCCCTATCAAGGACCGCTAGGAAGAACCCAATAGTATAATCAGAGTCTGGTCTAGCGTACATACATCTAGCACCCATACTGCCATACATTCCTGAACCGATATTATTCCACTGACCTTTAAGAAGCTCTTTAACATCCTGAACCCTCCACTTGGCTCTAGAGGTCTTCACCACATTGGTGATGACCCTTTCGTTTTCTTCAGGGAATAGAGAGCAGGTGCTGTAGACGATGCGTTTGGCGTTGGGGAAGGCGTTCATTGCGTGTTTCAGGAATTTCTCTTGTAAGGAGGTCAGCTTCGCGAGTCTCGTGTCCTCGATGTAGTTGTGGACGCTCAGTTCCATTCCTGGGAACAAGGAGCATAATTTGAAGACACAATGATAAAAAACGTAGAGCAAATAAATCTTACAGCGAAAATATAGCGTAATTCTACGCGCCTAGAATTGTTCCTGAAGATATTTAAAACCTTGAACTCTAGTGTAAAAAAAAACCGCCATGGTCAATTCTTCAATATTCTACAACTAAAAGGATACCTTTATCACCGCATATTTAATTGTTATGATTATAACAAACATAAAAAGAAATAAGTATTTGTTTTATTCATTAACTCAGTACTTCAAGAATAACCTAAATTCCAAGAACTTACCCGATCCAGAGCAGCTAGGATCCAGCAGGATATACTCCACATCATCATAATCTCCCCTCTTCAACTCGAGAGCATCTTGGTGTAGAGTTTGAACGCAATTCGAGCCAGACTTCTCAACAAAATCACAGAGCGTTTGATATCTTTTATCGTTTCTTTCTACAGCGTAGATTTTACCCTGAAAATAAGGTTACTTGACAATTTCTCATAAAAGATCAGAATATTATAAAAGAGCTTGGTTGAGGGTGGAATGAGATTCAGACTGAAAAGCTACGTCAGTACGATGAAGTGACTTGTTTGCTGACCTGGTTCCTTAAAAAAGCGGCAAGTTGTGTGGTCTTCATACCAGGCGCAGCACACATGTCCAGAGCGACGCTGCCAGGTGGTGGGGCTAGGAGATGTACCGCCATTGCTGTTGCCTGAAAAAGAATTAATCCACATCAAAATATTGTAAATTATTGAGAAAATATAAAAGCTACTCACGACTGTCTTAAGAAATTCTGTGCAACACTTTTGGAAAACCGCTTGCTTTGAGCACCTTTAGGAATTTACGTAACCTTACAAGAGAGTCAGCCAGCGTATATTTTCTGAACATGTTCAAACAGAAATAGAACCACACAAACCTTATCCTGCAGAACGATCTTATTCTCCAGATACAAATCGTGTTCATGTAACTTCGTCCCGGGCGCGAAGACAAACAGGTACTTGACATGGTAGTCCTGAGTGAAGTCATATTCCGTCAACTCCTGAATCTGTTTCAGGTAATCGTCATAGGAGCCGGAGGTGCAACGGATGAACCGGTAACCCTCGTCTTGGAAGGCTCTGATGGCGTCTGAGGTGGTGAGGAGGTTGGTGTTGATGCGGACGTAACGCGGGCGTTTCACCGGGGCTAGAATGGTAGTTAGGCTTTAGGATTTGAAATTATGATGATCAATAACTAATTAAAGCCTACACAGTACCGGCGGCGGCGCGCCCAGGCAAGCCGACGACGAAGCGGTGGGCCGCGCGCGTGGTCTGGTCACATCCCAAGAATACTTCGAAGATTTGTGCAGTCTACATCTTGACATGGCATGTGCCAGCAGTATGTTTTTAATTCTCAGTATAATATACCTTATCTACTTAGAATACAATTCGTGTTTTTAATTTATTCAGAAATGGAGAGACATTGCCAAGAAAGCGGTTTCAAGCTGAGAGACCTCAACTTAGTACGCCATCGGAGCAACCACGACCACTCTGTAAAGAGTGTACAACTGAGAAGACTGAGAAGAATTTATTGTGAAATAAATATCTCATTAGAAAAAGTTGAGTAGAAAAATATTGCAATCCTTAAAATTTGCTGCTTTATACTCAGTATCAAGATAATCTGAGATAACTGATAAGCAAACTGAGAGATTTATAGTGACAACTATGTTTTGGCTTACTGTGATTTTTATTAATCTATTCATTCTTTAGCTGGAAAACTATAGGAAAATAAAATGTTTAATTTTCTACTGCTAGAAAATCTGTGAGTAAACACTAAAACCTAAACAATAAGGAGAAATAATTTATAAAGAGGGGACATGGAACAAATTAAAATAATTCATTTTGTTTTTAATTTATTCAAACTTTAGCAAATATCCTTACATTTACATTACAGACAACTATCACACAAAACTAAATATTGTACTTTTTACAATAAGTTGAAAAACTAAAACAAATGGACACAAAGAGTCAATACTGAAATGGAATGTACACATTTAATCTTGTTTGTTCAAACTGCTCTTATCGTCTTGAGCTGGGATATCATAGTTGTGCTGATCAATTTCATTGCCATCATCATCATATTCCTTCTCATGGTATGCTTTTATAGCATACAGGCAAATGATCAAGTTGACAACAACTACTGCTGCAACCACCGACCACATATTCCGGACATTTGCATCCACTGGGTAATAGTCAGTCAGAGCATGCCTTACAGCATAAAAGGCAATAAACGGTAGCGTAAACATTGCAACACTGTACATAAACAGTGCACCCAACACTTTTATTGTCCTCCAAGAGTTTGATGGGATTAATGGGGCACTAGATGAGTCGGCCATGGTAGTTACTTATTGAGGAAATCAAATCTGAAAAGAAATAAAAAGAATTACCTTGTGTTTTGTCATCCGGTTGCTCTGAGATGTGTTTCTCGAATTGCTCTTTATATGAGATGATAGTTTGTTCAGGTTTGCTTTTTCCAGGGAGGGATTTTTTGCCGAACAGCAACTCAGTGGCGAGAACCTTCGCAAGCCAAGGATCAAATCTTGGTTCAGTTTTAAATAAACTACAGAGCTCAAATATTTTTTCTAACTCGGCTGCATGTTGGATAGTTTTTGTAATAAGTGCATAAAGCACATTTGTATTCTGTAAAAAGTAATTCAGGAATATATTTTCAAGCTAGGATAAATCAGAAAATGCATGTTTTTAAGATTACTTACGTAGTGACGAAGTTTGTCTTCGTATAACAAAGTCTTTACGCTGCCTCCTTCAGTGGAAACTTTCTTGAGGATATTGGCTGCTACTTTGAAACTTCTTGGCACTCTAACTGAATGCTCAAACATTGTAAATTATCTTAAATTCAGAAGAAGTGGGGCATTTTTTGCAAAAAATTGCCAGATTTTTGTCACGAGACTAAACTGAACGTCAAAAAAGTTAGGTTAAGCTGCGTTCTGTTCGTTCACTCTATGCTGTCAAAAGCTGTGGTTAAAAGTTATTATTTAAATATTAAATATAAATAATAATTTGTAAACAATAATAATTTACAATAAAATATAATAACGTGGTGAATAGTAGAGAGAAAAAGAGAGAATAGTATGAAATATATTAGTCAAATATATTTTTTTAAGTTCTCAACCGAACGAATCCAAACGAAGCTTATACCATAGACAAGCAAAGCCTTTGTGCACCACTACGCGGCGCGGGCGTAGCGCGGAGCAGTGTGAAGTGAAAAAAAGGCCGCTACACACTATGCCGCCGGCAAGGCCGCGCGCTCGTCTTTCAGAGGAAGTTGCGTGCCGCGCAAGCCACGCGCGCGCGGCATGGCCGGCGGCACAGTGTGTAGCAGGCTTTAGTAATCAAAAAAGTTCCTATACAAAATGACCACCTGTCCACCTCGATCAGATAGCGCCCACGGCGCCTACAGCACCCACGCGTCCCCAGTGCCCACCCAGTACCTACCTTCCCAAAGTGCCATCTGCCGAGTGTAAAGTCCTCTAGTTTTAATGCTACACAAGGTTTTAGCAGAGACCCATCTATTGAAAAGCAATCGAGTAATTAGTACTGATTACAAATTATTAAATTACAGTAATCGCGATTACTTTTGGGATTACTTGTAATGGGATGGGATATCATTACAAGTAATTGTAATCTTATTACAGATAACGCCCAACACTGGTTGTCATTATCTTTATCAATATCAGTTCCGATGAAGCTACAATTTTATAAAAGAAATAGTTTGAATTTTACAAATTCGTGGCTCAGTTAGTTAGAGCATCAGCAGGGTACGCCGATGATCGTTGGGTTCAAATCACACCCAAGTCATAGACATTGGACTGAATAATCATTATTATTCTATATTATAATCATTTTAATCATTGACCATGCAGTTGAACCTGATGGAAATGTGTACTAGAGCCCTACTAACATGAAAAAAAGAAAAAAAAGATTGTCATAGACAATTTACCCAACACAAAATAATATCGTATTTTTGCTGCACGTAATCTCTAATTACAAATTATTGAAGAATTATTGTGAGATTTAAGTTAACCGGTGTGATAATTGTAAATTATGTGAACATTTACTCGCAAGGTAAAGTGATAAACAACTTTCGTTGCGTATTTATCAATGTTGTTTGTGTGATTCTCATTGACAGTTTTAATTTCGAATGGCGATTTGCCCCTCGTAAAATACCAGGAAATGCTATGATTCAACATCGCAGTGGTTTCAATAACAAAGACTAATGTGTCCTGTGTCATATTTTCAGTGGGCAGTGGCGACGCGGTCGCTATGTAACTAGTGAAAGGTGTGAATATGTCGTGGGGGTAATGTAATCTGGAGTGATCAGGCAGAAGTATCAAAACAATGGTTCCAGCGCCGAGCTGCCCGCTTACGTGGGACTACTGGACGGCCTCGCCGTCCGACTACGTGGAGTTGACATGTCTGATGCCCAACTCTGTCTTCATCCCCTTGAGGGTGAGCTTGGATGCAACTCTGCAAGATGTCAAGGAGGTTAGTATAGCTGGTATCTTCACATCCTGCCGGCGTGACTCACGCGTTTCGCTCGCATTGTTTGCTATTGCCTATTCTGGGAAAGTAGGTTAAAGTATTGAGTAATATGTTTACAGAGATAGTTTTGATTTTAGAAAGTAGTCCATGTTGTTTATATGTTCATGTACTAGTTTTTATGCATGTGGGTTGGGTGATTACTGGTTTAGCTGTGGCTGATAATAATACAAATAAAAAAATATGATTATTTGTGTTTAAAATCCTTTATACTTTATGCATTTTATACCTTTAGGAACTATGGGACAAATCAGCAAAATATCCCTTATTTGGGATGCTGCACGAGATGTCCGGATATGTGTTCCGGTTCATCAATTCCCTAGCGTCTCCTGAAGAAGTAGACGATGAGAGCAAAAGGATCCGAGACATCAAACCAGTATGCGGGGTGCTCATGATCTTGGAAAGATCCATTGAAAGACCTGGAGAACAACTACTAAAGACTCATATTAGTCATTTGATTGGAAAAGGTGAGATTTATTTTATCTTTTTATTTTAATCATTTATTATACTCAGAACCATATTATAAGACAAATACATAGAAGGCACAACAGGCACTGCTTATTTCTAAAATGACACTTACAGAAGTAAAATAATGGCTTCAAAGCTTCAAACAATAAGCAGATGAGACGTGCATAATCAATACTTACCTTGACAACAAATAATTGATTCTTGCTCTCATTCTATAAATATGGTTTTTAGAAAAAATAATACATAAAAAATTACTACATTCAGTATACTGGAGATTTTCAGATAGTAGTTGTAGAAGATATTGTTATCAAATTGTATTTAATTATGTGTATGTTACATAGAGACTTATTTTGATGTAATGCCATTGACTCAAATGTTTAAAAATAAACTACTGATAAGCATTACTCTGAGATAGGTGGATGAAACAAATTTCATTGAATAGTTTCTTTTATTTCTATTATAATTTGCTTTTATTTACCTTACTATAATATACTGATGATGATGACTTAACTTTATGATTCCAATATTGATATTTGAATAAAATAAAGAATACAACATAACATTAAATAACTGGTACAAAAAAAATATAATAGAATGTTACAAAGGTGGATAAATAAATAAATAAAAATTCGTTTATTGCCTTTTACAATTTACAAGGTAAATTCTTATATAAAAACAAAATGAAGAGAAAAAGGCAAAAGGAAATGTCTCAGCTTGTGCTGACGAGACCCAGGTCACGCCAGTGCTGTTTTTCAGCCACTTCCTCCTCCCTGAGATCTTATACGGGGTATAAGTGTCGAGGGTTAACAAAAATACTTAAAAAGATGCATCGTTAGATTTATCCTGTTGACCTTCTAGCCAACTTACCATAAGTATGTTTAAGCAGCAAATAATCCCAATAACATTTTATCTACGTACCGTTTACAGAACCTCTTCATATATTAAAACAGGATCTTCTCAGCCTTAATCCTGTTTGTTTATTTCAGGTATAAATGAATTTGATAGTCTAAAAAGCTCAGAAGTAAATGACTTTCGGATACGGATGAGAAACCTAGCCGAAGAGAATTTATTGAAGCGACAGCACTGTACAATACTAGAGAGACTCTGGTACCAGTGTCCACCAAGATTGGCAGAGACAGAGGTCATACCACAGACTCTGCTTAGCTATTTGAACAACAATTGCTTCCTACTTGTTACTAAGTTTGCGAATACTGAGGTAAGTTGTTGTTTCTTGCATTAATCTGATATTTTTAAAAACTTTTGCTTGGCAAATTATTTAGAAACTGAAAAGTAAATGGCCTTTTTTGTACAAAATTACCACCTTGATCAGACAATTTGTATGGGGAAAGCAATTTTTTTTTTTCATATTTTTCTTAACGAATTTCCCAGCCTGGTAAAGTTGTTCAGTTTCTTTGACTGAACAAACAACCCCTATCATAAAACCTTATATAAAAATACAAACTACACTGCACCCTTTATTTTACATATTTTTCCGTTTGCATTACCAGGCCAGAGAGGCCGTACATGCCCAAGTACATACATATGATATGATGTCATAGTTTGTGGTCAATGTAATTGTAGAAATATTTCTCTTTATTGTACATTACCAAATATAGTGTGATGTTATTTTCCTTTTGTAGGGTTTAAGCAAATTGCTTTATTTGTTGTTACAATTTGGTAACATATAACATTGGAGAATCCCAGTGATGTAATTTGAATTAAACCATTACACAATAACTATAATTACATATTTAAAGAGTAGTATTATTATCAGGATTTAGGTACTCTATAATTGATGTTTAAACAATACAAATATGGCAAGGAAGAAACTTATTGAATGGAGGTATAAACAATGTCTTCCAGGCATTGTATTACTTATCAAAAATGTTCTTGATCTCATTCATTATTTTTCCAACTGTACAATCTAAGAACAATTAAATAGAAAAACAAAGTAGTTATTGATTTGTTCGCCTATATTCAAACTTGTAAAATTTTATACAATTTATTTTAAGATTAATCTAAAATAGTTATCCACCCTAATGGGATTGAAAATCCTATACACATAGAATACATTTTCTCCTCAGTCGTCATTCACAAACTACGTGCCGGCCAACCAAACGCCCCAGCAGCACATAGAAACCATCCTCAAAAAGAAAGTGAACTCCTTAAACATACGCATTGGAGACGCCTGCAACTATGTGCTCAAGGTGTGCGGCAGAGAAGAATATCTGCTCGGAGACAAGCCACTTATATGCTACCTGTACATACAGGAGATGCTGTATAAACGTGGTGTGCCCCAGGTCATGCCTGTCAATATAGAGAAATTAAGTGAGTATATGAATGAGAAATTATCAAAATTGCTTTTAGGCAGGCTTATGCCAAACATCCACTGCGACCTGTGTAGATCTATTGTAGCTATTTAGCCAGGCTTACATAATATCATACAAACATGAAAAAAAGCAGGATAATTAATCATGTTTATTCTGGATAATGTAACTTTCTAATTGCTGAACAAATGATTGAAATTGACCTAGTAGGTTTTGATTTTATTACAGTCATAAAAACAATTCTTTTCCTCTTTATAACATAGTATGTAAGTCCGATCCGAATATCTGTACATATTGACTAAGCTTGATAGAAGTACCTAGCCTAGTTCATGCTACTAAACTAGTTCTAGTTCTATTCATTTTACCTCCCAAGTTTACAGTCATCTTTTCTGTTCTATCAGTAGACCGCGACGTGAAATACTACTGTCTGCCGGACCGAGGGCGGCTGGCGTCCGAACACTCGAATACCATGAGGAAGAGAAATCATGAATGCTCGTGGAACATTGACAAGAACTACTCCTGTCTTGTGCAGAGTGTTGGAGGACTCAATGTGGACCCTGGACGGCCTGTTGAGGTATGCACATCATAGAACAATTTTCTTTTTAGAAATGCTGTATGACAAAATATGTAAGTATGGTGGTAAGTAAGTTGGAAGATAACCACCCCATTTCTTACCAAAGATTTTGTAGAAAAGTAAACAAGCAGCGTTCCTTCTGATTATCTTTTACTATGCTTGCCAATCTGCCAATGAAGTGTTTTAAATAACCATTTGAATGAGATGATAGTACTCTCTATTTCTGTGAAATTAAGCACTCAATGTTTTGTTTTTGAAACATACAAATAGAGACCAAATGTCACAATAGCAGTATTTTATCTTAGGGTCCATACAGAATAACAGCACTTGCCAACTGCAGGTACGACTGCGACACCGATCGACATTTGTCCGTCTGTTTGAACCATTACGGGGTTCGTTCGTTTGGTTATTTACATGTTTTAACCTATATTCCTGTGTACCTCCAGGTGGTATGCACAGCAGGCATATTCCACGGCGGCAAACCGCTCTGCGAATCCCAAACCTCCACCGCGGTGTCCGTGTCCAAGGAAGGAGTGGCCACCTGGGACGAGGAACTACACTTCCCCATCAGGGTGTACAACCTGCCACGCATGGCCAGACTGTGCTTCGCTATATACGAGATCACCAAGGTCAAAGGGAAGAGACGGGGCAAGGATAATAAGGTGAGCGTTCGTCGATTATTTTATTATGTTGATAAAACTTAAATGAAATAAATTGTTTGTAAATATAATAATGGCAAGTCCAAAGGTAAAAGAGTGGAACCCACTACCTACGTTTGTTTTTCCAAACGTACAACCCCCTACAGAGCTCGCTCCATCGTCGACTACGTCTCTGTCGCCCTCGACCTAGACTGAATGTCAAGAGCAAACCCATTTCCAATAAAAAAAAAAAACAAAAAACACTTTGGTTAATGAACGAACGTCGACTTGTTTTTGAGATATTACTGCAAAAGTAAAGAAAAGCTAGATAAAGTGTTCATATTCATATTTAAAACCTACAAATTCCTTCTAACTTAATTTCATCATTACAGGATTTCAGTATAAACAAGCTAGCGTGGGCGAACACGATGATATTCGACTACAAGGAACAACTGCGTACCGACGGAGTTACTTTATTCATGTGGACGCACGCGGCCGATGAGACGCAAGGAGATGACTTACTATTGCATCCATTGGGGACAGTCGTGTCCAACCCTAACACTGATTCCTGTGCGGCTTTGCAAGTGCGGTTTTCAGAGTAAGTACTTATCTATTGTATTAAAACTTTGATTGTAAACTAATCCACGACCTTCGGCGAACCGTGCCGCTGCTCTTACCACTGAGCTACCGTGCAAAGTTTTGTATTTTCTGATTTAATGTGTTCGTATGTTGCAGCTACGAGTGCCAGTTCCCGATCCTGTTCCCTAAGCAGGAACAGATCCGCTTGTACGCGGAGCACCTGGAGCAGTCGCCGGACGTGGTGGCGCGCCTCAGCCGCGACCTCGACCAGCTGCGCCTCTCCGCGGAGAAGGACCCCATGTACGAGATGCACGAGCAGGAGCGCAAGCACCTCTGGGCGCACAGGTAACAAACTACATTATTCGTTAAACAACTCTTTATGTTCATTGTTCCTTAACACGTCTGTCCCGTCCTACTTGCTTCGCTCGTACTTCACCATGTTTCATAACTCGCCTGTAACTTGTCAATCGCTTCGCTTGTATTTCACTGCGTTTCACAACACGTTTGTAATTTTTCACTCGCTTCGCTCGTACTTCACTGTGTTTCATAGCACGTTTTTCTAAATACACAACGACGTCGATGTGAAATAACATATTTAAGTTTTACATTATGTTCTATGTCATTTATACTTGCGACTATCGACGATTGGTGGAACTCTTATCATTATAGTTTGTTATGAAGGAAAAACTTGTTCTCGTTGCATAATTTTTGTTCAAAAATTAAGTATAAAGAGTACAAGTGTTTCTTTTGTAACAAACTCTCTATGTAATTTTTGCCCAATTTAATTTGATAATGTTGTCCACAGAGACTACTTCCGCACGGGCGCGCCGGAGCTCCTGCCCAAGCTGTTGTCGTGCGTGGAGTGGGGTGACCGCGCGGAGGCGGCGAGCGTGGCGCGCATGCTGGCCACGTGGCCGGTGCTGCGCGTCGAGTCCGCATTGGAGTTGCTTGACTACGCGTACGCCGACGCCGCTGTGCGCAGCTTCGCCGTCAAGTGCCTCGCTAACATCAGGTATAACCAAAAAAACATATGCGTAATGGCATCTCCTACATACATTTCGTCGGCACAAGAAATGGGCGGTCATTTGTCCCAACGAAAGTCAACCTTAATTTATTCCAAGCGCTTAACGCCTGCCGGCAGAGCGCTTGCATGCTTGGCGGCAAAAAGGGAATTCTATCGCCTAAAGTTAAGGTCCGAAACTGTCTTTGACGTAAGAGTAAGCTAGACGATCTCATCTTAAACCGCAATATTTAAGAATCCAACTGCACTCTCATTGCCGCATCATTAGATATTTCTAATTTAAGAAAGTGACCAATAGTTTTAAATTAGTCTAGAAATATTTGCCCGAATCGATACCATTACCAGTTTTCAATGTTAATTCCTAATTTTTCTCTTACAGCGATGAGGAGCTACTCCTGTATCTTCTGCAGTTGGTGCAAGCTCTGAAGCACGAGTCATACCTGATGTGCGACCTGTCGCGGTTCCTTCTAGAACGAGCCTTCAACAACATGACCATCGGACACTTCCTCTTCTGGCACTTGAGGTAAGCGAGGCACTTGACGGCGATAGAATTCCCTTTTTGCCGCCAAGCATGCAAGCGCTCTGCCGGCAGGCGTTAAGCGCTTGGAATAAATTAAGGTTGACTTTCGTTGGGACAAATGACCGCCCATTTCTTGTGCCGACGAAATGTATGTAGGAGATGCCATTACGCATATGTTTTTTTGGTTATACCTGATGTTAGCGAGGCACTTGACGGCGAAGCTGCGCACAGCGGCGTCGGCGTACGCGTAGTCAAGCAACTCCAATGCGGACTCGACGCGCAGCACCGGCCACGTGGCCAGCATGCGCGCCACGCTCGCCGCCTCCGCGCGGTCACCCCACTCCACGCACGACAACAGCTTGGGCAGGAGCTCCGGCGCGCCCGTGCGGAAGTAGTCTCTGTGGACAACATTATCAAATTAAATTGGGCAAAAATTACATAGAGAGTTTGTTACAAAAGAAACACTTGTACTCTTTATACTTAATTTTTGAACAAAAATTATGCAACGAGAACAAGTTTTTCCTTCATAACAAACTATAATGATAAGAGTTCCACCAATCGTCGATAGTCGCAAGTATAAATGACATAGAACATAATGTAAAACTTAAATATGTTATTTCACATCGACGTCGTTGTGTATTTAGAAAAACGTGCTATGAAACACAGTGAAGTACGAGCGAAGCGAGTGAAAAATTACAAACGTGTTGTGAAACGCAGTGAAATACAAGCGAAGCGATTGACAAGTTACAGGCGAGTTATGAAACATGGTGAAGTACGAGCGAAGCAAGTAGGACGGGACAGACGTGTTAAGGAACAATGAACATAAAGAGTTGTTTAACGAATAATGTAGTTTGTTACCTGTGCGCCCAGAGGTGCTTGCGCTCCTGCTCGTGCATCTCGTACATGGGGTCCTTCTCCGCGGAGAGGCGCAGCTGGTCGAGGTCGCGGCTGAGGCGCGCCACCACGTCCGGCGACTGCTCCAGGTGCTCCGCGTACAAGCGGATCTGTTCCTGCTTAGGGAACAGGATCGGGAACTGGCACTCGTAGCTGCAACATACGAACACATTAAATCAGAAAATACAAAACTTTGCACGGTAGCTCAGTGGTAAGAGCAGCGGCACGGTTCGCCGAAGGTCGTGGATTAGTTTACAATCAAAGTTTTAATACAATAGATAAGTACTTACTCTGAAAACCGCACTTGCAAAGCCGCACAGGAATCAGTGTTAGGGTTGGACACGACTGTCCCCAATGGATGCAATAGTAAGTCATCTCCTTGCGTCTCATCGGCCGCGTGCGTCCACATGAATAAAGTAACTCCGTCGGTACGCAGTTGTTCCTTGTAGTCGAATATCATCGTGTTCGCCCACGCTAGCTTGTTTATACTGAAATCCTGTAATGATGAAATTAAGTTAGAAGGAATTTGTAGGTTTTAAATATGAATATGAACACTTTATCTAGCTTTTCTTTACTTTTGCAGTAATATCTCAAAAACAAGTCGACGTTCGTTCATTAACCAAAGTGTTTTTTGTTTTTTTTTTTTATTGGAAATGGGTTTGCTCTTGACATTCAGTCTAGGTCGAGGGCGACAGAGACGTAGTCGACGATGGAGCGAGCTCTGTAGGGGGTTGTACGTTTGGAAAAACAAACGTAGGTAGTGGGTTCCACTCTTTTACCTTTGGACTTGCCATTATTATATTTACAAACAATTTATTTCATTTAAGTTTTATCAACATAATAAAATAATCGACGAACGCTCACCTTATTATCCTTGCCCCGTCTCTTCCCTTTGACCTTGGTGATCTCGTATATAGCGAAGCACAGTCTGGCCATGCGTGGCAGGTTGTACACCCTGATGGGGAAGTGTAGTTCCTCGTCCCAGGTGGCCACTCCTTCCTTGGACACGGACACCGCGGTGGAGGTTTGGGATTCGCAGAGCGGTTTGCCGCCGTGGAATATGCCTGCTGTGCATACCACCTGGAGGTACACAGGAATATAGGTTAAAACATGTAAATAACCAAACGAACGAACCCCGTAATGGTTCAAACAGACGGACAAATGTCGATCGGTGTCGCAGTCGTACCTGCAGTTGGCAAGTGCTGTTATTCTGTATGGACCCTAAGATAAAATACTGCTATTGTGACATTTGGTCTCTATTTGTATGTTTCAAAAACAAAACATTGAGTGCTTAATTTCACAGAAATAGAGAGTACTATCATCTCATTCAAATGGTTATTTAAAACACTTCATTGGCAGATTGGCAAGCATAGTAAAAGATAATCAGAAGGAACGCTGCTTGTTTACTTTTCTACAAAATCTTTGGTAAGAAATGGGGTGGTTATCTTCCAACTTACTTACCACCATACTTACATATTTTGTCATACAGCATTTCTAAAAAGAAAATTGTTCTATGATGTGCATACCTCAACAGGCCGTCCAGGGTCCACATTGAGTCCTCCAACACTCTGCACAAGACAGGAGTAGTTCTTGTCAATGTTCCACGAGCATTCATGATTTCTCTTCCTCATGGTATTCGAGTGTTCGGACGCCAGCCGCCCTCGGTCCGGCAGACAGTAGTATTTCACGTCGCGGTCTACTGATAGAACAGAAAAGATGACTGTAAACTTGGGAGGTAAAATGAATAGAACTAGAACTAGTTTAGTAGCATGAACTAGGCTAGGTACTTCTATCAAGCTTAGTCAATATGTACAGATATTCGGATCGGACTTACATACTATGTTATAAAGAGGAAAAGAATTGTTTTTATGACTGTAATAAAATCAAAACCTACTAGGTCAATTTCAATCATTTGTTCAGCAATTAGAAAGTTACATTATCCAGAATAAACATGATTAATTATCCTGCTTTTTTTCATGTTTGTATGATATTATGTAAGCCTGGCTAAATAGCTACAATAGATCTACACAGGTCGCAGTGGATGTTTGGCATAAGCCTGCCTAAAAGCAATTTTGATAATTTCTCATTCATATACTCACTTAATT